>VOPJ01004580.1:0-156907 GCA_014673585.1 Semibalanus balanoides
AGCTGGGCGAACCGGGCTATGCCCATGTTAGCCCAAGTTGCCCGAGCAGTGCCCAACTTAATTGTTGGCTGGGCCGTTGGATGTGTCATAGACACAAAGGTAAAATTACGCTTCTAGGAAGCATAAAATAATCAGATCATATATACTGAATTTGAGCATAGTCAGGAAGACGTAAGACTTAAGGGCACTGAACTCTAGGGTCATACTTTTCGTTATTGGTTTAACCGTTAGTTCTATATTTTTTAAAGCTTGCAACATTTCATTATTTAATATAATTTTAATATTTTTAGATGATATAAAGATGTTAATATATATATATTTGTAGATATCCAATATGTTTCCGGTTTTGAATATTGTTATAGGTATATAATGGAGTACACTATGCAGGTTTTTTTTAACACTTTTTTGTCTTCAAATATATAAGAAAGAAAGATATATCTGAGAACAGAGTAAAGACAATTTCCAAACCGAAATTAAAAGCGATATATGCGTTTTTTACTGACTTTTGGCTCCCCCAGCCAACAATCAATTTGGACACTGATCGGGCACAATGGCACATATCGCACATTGTGCGGTATGTTGATGTGTCATGTAGCTCCCTAAATAATGAAAGGTACATGAATGAATTATTTCTCATCCATGATATATGCGTCGGATGTGGCACTTCTCGGTCTATCTTGATCTAAGGAAATACGACGCGAGGCGGGCTAACTTTGTCATAAAACTTTTTGGCGCGAAATTTGAAAGCTGGCTTATAAAATAGTTCAGGTCCGTGGTATATAACTATCCTACTAATACAGTTCCTTTATTTTCCATATTTTTGGAGAGAAAAAATATAAATTTTATTTGGAAATTTAATGGCTGCGTTATTTTGAATAAGCCCTATGAAGAACGATTAATATAAACTTAAAAGAAATAGTACGGATAATATAGTTGATAAAATATACTGGACAGTAGGCAGTTCAAAAACTAGAGAATTTATCCATTGCACTCAATTTTTCGTCATCTGTTGTAAGAAAACTCTTTAAAGTTTCCAACGAAATTGGGGATACTTCTGCAAATAACAATAAACTAAAGAACAGTTCGACAAAATATAGCAATACATAGTTTAACATTATATATGACTTCTTTCGAAGCATTGAGCTTGATTTTGTGTGTTTATTGGGTCACAGTCTATCGTAAATGGAGTTTTGTTTTGTGTCAGCGAAACTGTAAGTCTGACCCTTAAAAACATATAATGTGTAATACCTTTTCACCAGCACTGGTAGAGTTGACGTTCCGCAGTCTTGGTATGATCTTCTGCGGATTCTGTTATGTATGAAATCCGCTCGATTATTTGTTTGCTTCACTCGCCGACATAACGTTATTTTTAAAGTTTCATTTGCAATCTAGGGACTTTTGGTCCAAATATCACCTGGCAACTCCCGCCATTAACTCCCGCCGGAAGAGACGCAAGAGAGAGGCCGACGCCGTCCTTTGCAATCGGATTCGCTTCGAGTTTGCCGCGAGACCTACGGTGCTTGGCTTTTATTTGTTGAAATTGTAGTAACGCTACTATTTTATAACCTTTTGGCACCAGTTCGCCGCTTTTTTCGTTTTCTATTCAATTTTGGAGTTGAACAAGGTCAAGGTACGTATTCTAGTTAGGTATTTTATGACAACTGACAGCAATTTTAGCCGCAATTTCAGCCGCAACTGATAGCAATTTTTAGCGCGAAAGTATTGCCTGGAACAAGGAAGCGCAGCTTGCTTCTTTGTTTCATGTAATACTTTTACTTTAAAATTGATGTCAATGAGAGTACAAATATTCTGTCTTAAAATTGTAATATTTAGTTCTGAAATTAGAACATACTAATAAATGATGAAAGGGTTAAAATAAATTGTATTTTGCTGAAAATATATTTTTATCTTAAGAAAAAGGGTTAGTTTTATATATATATATATATATATATATATATAGATCATTCATGTTCAGATAAAAATAAATGAAAATACTATTAAAATTTGATTACCCGAACTTCAACCAATTTAAATACGTCAAAAAGTGCATGTATCAATATACAATTTTCTGTGTCAATGGCGATAATCTAGAGAATGTCGAGCTCTTTCTGATGGTTAAATCAGTTTTTAACTGAATTTTTGTGACTTTTGCTGCATTTCATCTCAAAGGTTCAGACTTTAGCGTAGCCATTTTTGGCATATCTGCTAAAAATGGTGTATGCTTAAAATGGCAACGCATGACCAAACCTCGCCTGACTGTGTATGCAGTATGTACTATGTAGATAACTAGTACCTGCAAATTACATTTTCTATTTTCTAAGTTTCTTAAAGGTAACGGATTATAATTGATTTTCCCAAATGATAAAATCGGGGACATTGCTACTGGGGAGCTGGGCACACCCAGGTGTGCTCTTAACCTTCTACGGCACACCCAAGTTTACAGGATTGTAAGATCAGGCCTATGGTGCTGGCTCCCCATGTCCCTGGTTGACCCCTCACTCAAAATATTGCTGCGATGCCCCTGGATAAAATTATCAAGAAGTAGGACACCTACCAGTGTGCGTGGATCTGATAGTTTATCTGGGATCCCCTTGGATCCCTTGGTATAAAGTATATCAGGATATGGGATCTATGTGGATCCCTTGGCTTCATCGTGTACCTGAATCTGGTGTCTCATCTGGGACACATGACACCAAGATTCAGATCTCAGCTGGATCCTGGGTCCAGGCACATGTCTGAGTCTGGCTCAGTTGTGGTTGGATAACAAAGCCACAACCATTGAGTTGAGGCGCCCTTAAGCTCAAATCATCATATTATTACTTATATCCAGTGGAGGCGCCCTTAAACCCAAATCATCATTACTTATATCATATTATTTCAGATAGATTGTGAATATTTCAAGTAATTGCTTTCTTCACATGCCACTGTAGTTCTCCAGATGATGACTGAGCAGTACATGTTTCGATTTTATTTTGCATACATTTGTGGAAAATTGTGCTGATTCTATTCTTGCCTTGTACCTAATTCTAGACTTTAAAGTTCCCTGAATCAATTTAAAGTTGTTTCTAAGCTATAAATTTATGGTGAAATGACCCTGTAGAAATTGCATTAATGTCCTTAAAAAAATGCTAGACATTTTCAGAACTTCTTTTGTGTTTCCAGATGCCTGAGGATGTGACAAACTCAGATGGTGGCGGTGATGTCGTAGTGGAGAAGAAGAGGAGGGGAAGGCCAGCAAAAGAAAAGGTACTTTTCACTGAAAATGTGTTATTTTATAGTGGTGTTTGCATGTAATTCTCTACTACAGGTGGCAAAACGATGTAATACCAGTCCAGACTTGCTATTGATTAATTTGTTTAATGATTCATTCATGATTGATTTTTTTATTTTAATGATTCAATCACCATTTGATTCACAGATGAAACTTCAGAAACTGATAGTGGTGTTTGTGTTGTTTGTTTGAGCCGTAATTATGTGTTGCGCATCTACCTCGCGCAGTGTGTCCCTTCACCTGAAGATGTTTTTTAGATGCTCACAAAAAACTTGTGTGGGCTCGAAGGTGTACCTCATGAATGGTGTCCATTGTGTATTAACCCATTACGGCAATGGGATCACTATCTGCTTGGGTCTCTGGTGGAGTTAAGTCTGTTAGGTGTTATACATATTTGTTTTCACTAATACTAAGCCCAAATGTTGCTCTACATATTTTTTCCATATTTTTTATAAAAAAATGAAGTTATTTCATTTTTGTGTGTGTTATATAAATGTCTTACTGGCAAGATACTGGTCCAACTCTTGATAGATTACTTAATATGTATTACACCACAAGCAAGTATAAATATGCAGTTAATCGGACGAGGCGAAGCCGAGTCGATTAATGCATCTTTATACTCGCGAGTGGTGTAATAATTTTATCCCACGCCGCTACGCTAAAAAATAATGCATGTTTAACACAGACTTATCCCAAGGATTTCACTGCCGTGGATTATCAGATTGATAATCACCATATGGTGATTAAATTCTGAGTTAACTGACGCTTGGTTAAAAAATAGCCTTAGCACATGATTCAATGGCAAAGAGAGATATCGGCGTGGGATAAAGGGAAATAATCACCTTTCATTTTTGTTGGCATCAATATTTTTTTGGCCTCCGTGATGGTATAGCACAAATTTAATATTAAATTTAAGAATTAAAATAAAATTAATCCCTCATTTAATGCTGTAAGTTTTTACAAACTAAAATAAAGTACATATACTTCTTTCGAAACTCATAAGCAGTGTTTGCCCATGCACTATTGAAGCGCGCCATATATGGCGCCGGTGTTTCGAGCTTGTTCGACGCTGGGCACAGGATGGCTATGCCGCTGCGACCCCGTTGGCCGAGTCGTCTAATGACGGCGGCCATATTGGTAATCACATGAGCAGTCGGCGGCCTGTGTTAAAGGATAGGCGGGCAGGCACCCAGGCTGACATTTTTCAATATATTGAGCGAACTACTTGCGGTAGCGCAAAATGACTACCACTACAATGTTAAAAATTGAATGCAGAATAATTATAGGCGAAAATATTTGTTTTTTCGTGCAAAAAACTACATAAAAAATCCTAGAATCAATCCGTATTCAATTTGGAACATTGTGGTGGTAGTCATATTGCTCTGCGACTAGTCGTTCGCTCAATATATTGTTAAATGTCAGCCAGTGTGCCCGCCCGCCTATCCTTTAACTCAGGCCGCCGACTGCTCTTGTGATTACCAATATGGCCGCCGTCATTAGACCAGTCTGCGGCCCATGCGCCTTCCAATCTCTATACGAGTTCAGTGACGCTGGACATGTCCGCAAACAATCGGCGACACTAACCCGGCACTGCATGGGGGTTCGCGCCGAACACGAACTGCAGGGGGGGGTTGATCTTCCGCCCCCCCGTGGATCTTCCAAAACTACGCAACGTAGCGGACAAGCAGAAAAGCATTAGATAGTTCTAGGGCAAGCTCTATCGAGTTAATTGTCAGTTTTTTCTTGGATCAGGTCACAATTGAGGTCACCTAGTGAGGTCACCAAAGGTAATTTTTCCGTTTTAGGACCTCTTTAGGACTCTTTTTCAGAAACTCCCGATTATCGTCGGAAACTATAGAAGCTAGGAGCAAAATTAGGAGACCAATCGATAGCTATTGAAAATTTGGACCAATCGCATAATATGTCTCAAAATGAATCTCAGATCAATAGTTCAGCGCTCAGAGGTCATGAAAGGTCAAAAAATACCTGTTTTTAAGCCCAAAACAGTTATTTCGTGAATAGCATGGTTCACCTAAGAAGATAGGAAATCATTTTGACGCCATCGTGTTTGTCCTCATTAATTGCGCTTTCAACATAATTTACACGGTCGGACCTGGCTAAGGTCAATTTCAAAATTTGACGTCAGGTCAGGTCATCTTGGTGACCAGGTAGGTCATGTTGCATATGGGGCACGCGGCTAACGAGACGAACACATTGGTGTCAACCTAATCGTCCTCTATTCTTTATCAAGAGTTATTACGCAAATGGGCTTTGCTAGGAATGAGCAGATTGACCTTTCGTAGAGATCAACTGAGCAACATTTGCCCAACCTTGATCATTTCAAGGAATGAGTAATATAGCATGATTATGAAAGAATTAGCCTACCCAATGAATGTTTACTGAAAGGGAACATTTGTTTATTTTCCTTCACTATATCGGGGAGGTCAGGAAATTGACCTACCTTTGTCACGATACGACAATTCCGAGAATATACGAATTGTAAGGTTCGCTGATATTCTTATGAATCCTGCAAGTTTTCAAAACTTTCGAAAAAAAGACTGTGGCTTTTGGCAACGAACGCAAACATTTTTTTAAGGTAAGGTCCCACTTGAATGGACTTGTATTGATCTGGAATGAACCTGAAGTCAAAACTTTTCCCAACACGTGTGGGGGTAATTGATGCCCAAAAGGTGTAGAAATTTGGGCGGCGCTGCGCGCCGGCGTTTTTCCGCTACTCCAGAAAACCTGAGGGGGGCGGAAATCCACCTCCCCTGCAGTGCGCGGGTTAAAATAATTAAGTTTAGTTCCCAAGTTAATTTTCAAATTGAAATTGCCAATGTTTATTGTTTATCGAGCTTATTTTGGGAAAAAAGATTTGGCGTATGATGATATGAAACCAAAGCCTTGTTTCACAGCCAAGACAAGTTAATAAACTTAATGGCTGAACAATTTATGAACATTTTTTCAAAACCAGTACCCGCTTGGCCGCCATAGGGAACCCAAGTTAAACCTGAATAATGTTGGTTTCCTTGTTTTATCAATGGCTATCAAATGTATAGGTCGCCGGTAAATATTCGAACAAGCAGGATTCAAACTATATTTTCCACTCATTGCGCTTAAGAAAACCATCGCGGAAAGCCGCAGTTTTGATCGAGATCCACAAGTACTTTGCAAGCAGCTGGCAAATAACCGGGTCATTGAAAGCGGTGAACGCTCATCTAACCTTTAACTTGGAAATAGCTCCTAGTAGATAAATGGTGTGTATGCAGAAAGTTTGATAAGTCTAAGTTAGCTACGCTGTTATGATTATATGTGTCTCAGGGGTGCGGACATTCGATGGGTCTCTGAGGACGTCCTGAGTCGTTGTCAGGTCGGTATATAACGGAGACAGTCGCTGTGCATCTCATTGTCTGAGTGGGTACGGAATGGCAACTGACGGTGATTATTTCGCCCTATAGACTGGCGTGGCACGCCGTGGCCGCAGTAGCAGGACAGGGAGAGGGGTATCCCTAGATGGCGGCACTACTGGAGGGGGGGGGGTGGGGGGTAAGTGCCACCATGAGATCTCAGAAAGTATGAGAGCTAAAATGTTCAAACTTACAGGGTTGATAGGTGCTGTGATGATCTACATCCTCTGAATTTGTTGTGACCTTGTGCCAATATCTTAACACGCTCCCTGGAGGGCCCATTAGTAAACAAGATATTACAAAAAATGTCCTTCGGTGACCTCTGGAGCCTAAAATATTCACCTGAGCTCAAATTTGAGGACAACTGTCAATTTCAAGTTTCAAAAGCTTTCGATTGCTTGGCCTGGTTTGTTCCTAGCTATCAAAGTTTAAGATAATTGGGGTATCTGGAGCAAAGTCCTAAATTTAGAAAATATGACCTTTGATGACCTTGATATTGACCTGACCTAAAAAAAGCGGATACTTTCAATAGAGCTTGCCTTGATCTATCAAACTTCGTTTTCCGATTGTCGCTACGTTGCGTGTTGTTCGAGATGATAAGGGCGGGGGGGGGGGGCGAGATCCTCCCTCTAGGGCGTCATTCTCAGGGAATGTCAAAGCAATTATTTTGACGCCATCATGTCTTTCTCATCAAGGCGCTTAGTAAAAATGTTCATTTTTACAGGTGAGGTTAACTTCAAAATTTGGCCTTGAGTCAAGGTCAAGTGGTGACCCAAGTAGATCATGGTGCATATTAAAGACATGTCTCGACGAGACAAACCCATTGGTACCATTTTCACGTTTATCTTCATTATGTCAAGAGTTCTTGACAAATCAGTATTGGTGGCCACAAAATTGACCGGACTAACTTAGGTCACAGACATAAAAAATCTGAGATATACAAATGGCAGACATCCATGACCTTTATGACATCCTGAAAGTGTGAAATCGATCGTTCGAAAACTGTCTGCATACGACAATACACGTTTTTTAGGTGAGGTCATCACGTGACCTGGTCTGGTGACCTGACCTGACCTGACCCGAAGCCAAGATTTTAACATAATGTGGGTAGTTCATTAATAAAAAACGGCGGCGCTGCGCGCCCGCCGTTTTTCGCTATGGTCAAAAAACCGGTTGGGTGGGCGGACTTAGCCTCCCAGGGCACGTGTTAATGGTCAAACGTGGTCACGAAGGTCAATTCGGGCCAAATGTCACCATTTGAGGGATTTGACCTCTGTGACGTCAATGTCAACAGCAATGTGTCTGAAGTTCTGTTTGGGGATGAACATTGATATTGGCTTCCAAATGGTGTTTGAATCGTCCCGATCCTACTGTTGGCTCCGAAGATATCGCTTCGCCGACCTCGATTCTGGCCGCTATTTTGGAATTCAAATTCATATAACTCAAAAAATGTGCCGACCAATTTCGATTTTTTACGTCAAACGATTTGCCATTTTGTTGCCGTAAATGTCGCACAAACACCACCGCCCTGCACCGCTTCGTTTTTGAGATATTCACGAAAAACATGGGTGCTCAAAAGTTCCCCTCCCTGCGCGTGTTAATCAAAAAATTGAACCTGAAATGTTGGCTAAAAATGGAATGGAAACGTGTCCAAAGGCTGGTTCAAGTTTGTTTTCAAGCTTGTTTTCATGCTTTTGGACACATTTCTGTTCCATTTTAAGCTAACATTTTATGACATTTTAGCTAACATGTTATGTTTTGTGTTTTGATTGAAAAGTACCAGATCGGGACTAGAATTTTGCTATCTATCGATTTCTGATACGATGATATAGACATTTTTTATTGAAAATATTTTGTATGGGTCGATATTCGGTTAAGTATCAGCGAAACAATCAATTTATCCCGCCCAACAGACAACTGTCCACCAGAGCCTCATGCAGATAGTGATCCCTCATTGCCGTAATAAGTTAATACACTCCAAACTGAAGTCCTTTTGAGGAACCCCTAAACCAACTCCAGTATGGCTGTAAATGGCGCCGTTCTCTCCCAGCTCTTGTAGAACCGCATTAGCCCTGAGCACCAATACTTTTTAAAACTGTTTTGTGTTAGCACGCCCTACTAGTAGCCCAAGCTGCTGCATAGCAAAAAGCATCCACTTACATGATAACACCTATTGGTGAAGACCTCACATTCATGGTTCAGAATGGCAAGAGTTACCTCCTGCTCTCCCACCTACGATGTGTTAATTAGACGGTACGGTCTAAACTCTAAACCTTCCATTCATATCCCGTTCCAGGCGGCGAAGCCGGCGGAAAAGCGCAAGGCTGCCGAGCCGGAGGAGGACCCCGTTGATGAGGAGGAGTCAGCCGAGGAGGAGCCGACCCCGCCCAAGAAGAGGGGACGCGGCAGGCCGCCCAAGGCAGGCGGAGCCGCCAAGAAGCCACCTCCCAAGGTACGGACCGAGTCGTCGAAGAATCCGCGTGATGTTTTTTTCCGTGCGGTATTAATGTTTTTACATATGAATGTGAGCACCTGATATAGACTATAGACATTGACACTGTGTTCATCGATCTTGAAGTGGTGTGGTGCATACGGTTGCCGGCAGGGTTCGACTTTTTTGCAGTCATTTTTTTTGCCATTTGCCGGTTTTAACCGACAAAAAGTGGCAAAAACTAACTGTCTTATTGCTTTGTTCATAAAATTGTTTGTTAAAGAAGCGAATATTCCTATATTATTGAACCATTTCAAATGTAGTGCCAGTTGCAATGTGTGAACCTGCAATTATTGCATCAACCAGACAGCCCAGCAGCTGGAAGCACAACTCCTTTTTACTGACTTATGTATAACAAAGAGTGCCACTTGACCTGAGGTGGCTGAATGAAACTTAACAGTTATTAATAGTCTTGATTTTATTTTGGGAGAATGCCACTTTAAAATAAACTAGTAACTGAACGTTGAGTACCTCTTCAGCCTGTGACAGCGCTGATGCCTTCTTAGGTCAAGTTACCATATTGGTTGAGCAAGCGATTTGCTGTTTATTTTTGTGGGGGTTTAGCTCAATGGCGTTGAGTGTTGACACTTTGGGCCACACAATAGATAAGCTTATCTGTTTGCGTCAAGGATGGTAAATATATTGTTTTGTGTTGAAGAACAGGCTATATAGCAACAGTTTGATGGGAAGATGTCGGAGTAATTGGGTTGAGTACCTGGGTTGGTTGAGAGTAGGTTACGTACGAATGGGTGCCACATAATTTTATAGTTGAGGCGCCCTTAAACCCAAATAATCATCAGAGTAGGTTACGTGCATCGATATGGTTATTTTTGGGTCCGCTGCCCTTTTAAAGGCAAATGTTTCAACATGAAATTTAACTTGGAAAGAAACAAAATATAGCATACTTAAATAGGTTGGGCTAAATGCACTAGAATGCTTACATTGATGTGGTACAAAACAAGTATCGGATTTGGCTCATTGGAGTTTTTGCCATTTATTGCCACTAGGGTTTTTTGCCAGCCGGTTTTAACCGGTAAAAACCAGTGGCAAAACCACTGTTGCCACCCTCTACCAACCCCTGGTTGCCGGTGCTCATATAACTAACCTTATCTGTGTCGTCAGGTGTCGGGTCGCGGTCGCGGTCGCCCGCCCAAGAAGACAAAGGCCCCGAAGAAGGCCGAGTCCGGCGAAGATGAGTCGGAGTGACCCGGCCGCCAATGGATCTTTGTGAGACCATTGTCCGTTGAGGAGTCCGATGGATTCAGTCTGCCGCCAGCGGAGTCCGGCCGCCCGAGAGTTGGTGC
Organism: Semibalanus balanoides; assembly: GCA_014673585.1. Classification (NCBI taxonomy): domain Eukaryota; kingdom Metazoa; phylum Arthropoda; class Thecostraca; order Balanomorpha; family Balanidae; genus Semibalanus; species Semibalanus balanoides. The sequence goes on from VOPJ01004580.1 coordinate 10,474, forward strand.
GCTCTCCCGTAACCGGACTGGGGTATTTGTATTGGGCGGACTAGGCCCCTGGGTTTCATACGCTGCGCAGGCGCCTGGCTGAGTTGTGACGGGCGAGTGAGTGTCATGTCTCCGCGGACCGGCTCTGCGTTTACTCACACAGCGTCTTGCCAAACAAGCTGTCTCGCGTCCAATACAAGCTTCGTTTGCGGGAGAGCGCCTGAGTGTCGATACCTGTCCGTATCTGTGTCGTGTATGCGCGCGGCGGTCTGATTTTTCCAAAGCCTGTTGGTTATGTTGTAGTCATCAGGTTGTTTTTTTAGGATATCGCAGCATCAGGTTTGTGCTTAGCCGAATCCCAGTTTTGTTTTGCATACCTGTTGCGCGCGGAGGTCAGAATAGATTGTCAACCGACGACTGTAGGGCGAGTGTCACCTTCATCTCATCTGTGCTTTGACATTAGCGATCCCATGGTATAGACAATACAAAAGGCACTGGTCCCGCCCTGTGGACCTTCACTTGATGTTAAATAAACGACCATCTCTTACAACTGCGCGTTTCACCGTGTGCGTGACGCTATGCTACCAGGGGCGCGGCCAGACCTTCGGAAGGGCGGGCACGGCATCCTCCGAAAAGGGGCGACAAATCGCCTGATTTAGGCAACTGTTTTGCTGGGCCCCTAAGTCTCAAAAAGGTATGTTGCTGACAACTTTTAAGTGTGAAAGTCGGCCTAGGGGGGGGGGGTACTCTGACTGCGCCCCTGTGTGCTACCTAGGGTTGTACTTTTTGCCGGCAAAAATGAGTATTTAAAAATAATTAGTTCACCTTCAACATGGGTTTTGAACTGAGATGCAGTTTTGAAGCCCGTGTTGAAAAACCCTTCACTGCAAGTTTTCTGGACTGAAAGGGCTCTCCAGCAGAATATATTTGACTTGTCGAAGGCATGTGGGTCTTAAATACAGAATGTCAAGAATGAGGGCCCTACGCATCTGGGCAGATGCTAAAAAGTAATCATACGCTACTACTTTCGAATATCTGATTGGCTGAGCCACGTTTGACGTTGCGGAGAGTACGCATATAGTTTTGATAAAATTAATAATGTTCGTCCTTCTGTACTGAATCGGCGCGATGCTTGGTTATTTTTGACATGAAAAGAAGTTGTATTTCAAAATATAGTCAAATCGTATTTGAAAAACAATCCAAGGTGAACTATTTCCTTTAATCACAAAGGCAAATCCAGTACCAAAGAAAGATGCCCTCTCATACTAGTGAGGAGTTAATCAACTTGTGAAAGCTCCCCGCAGAAGCGTAGGAACGTGACAAAAAGTGAGGGGGCCAGCGAAACTTCAATCTCGTCTTAGTGCAACTTCGATCCCCCTACAGCAGGATTTCTATGCAGTTTGGAGCTCCTCTCGTCTTTCGCGGATCTGTTTGCGCTTTTTAATTTTTTTAAAACCAAAGTAAAATTGTTTATTTTAGCTCACCAAAATGGACAAAAAAGTGTGTGTGTGGGGGGGGGGGCATGGCCCCCACGGCCCCCCGCGTTCCTACGCCTATGGCTCCCCGTCTTGACACCCGACTGAGTTCGTTTTCGTTGCAGACTCGCGTCAACTCGGCAGCGTCATGTATTTCGTTCTGGCATGCGCTTAAAGAGATTGAAGTGGGACAGCTCTGTCAAGACGCCCTGCCGATCACGTTGACACTCCTTGCTGAACTCTACTTCCTGCAACTTCAGCAACAGCATACTGTCTATTGCGCATTCCACAACTGGCACCAATCTATCGTGTCTCAACTCAGCAGAATCTCCGGTATCTCCGCTGTTCTGACATTACGCGCAAATAGACAGGGGCGGCGTCACGGACTTTGTCGGGGGAGTCTAAATTTAGGAGGCCTCCATTTGTGGAGGGCCTTTGACCTCCACATGACTCCTCTCATCACCCATCTGGCTTCCAGATGGCCGCTTCTGGACTTGAGGTGCACCTATGGCCTCTATAGTACCCCCCTCTGGCCTACAGGGACGCTGGCCTCAAAGGAGACCTTATCTCCAGAGGGCCTCACTGGCTTCCCTCGGGCCCCCTCGGGCATTCAGGGGCCTTTCTGACCTCCACAGGACCCTCTCTGGCTTCCGGATGCCCTCTCTGACCTCCATAAGATCCCCTTTGACTTCCAGGGACCCCTGTGACCTCCGCGATACGGCTTGTGAGATCGGGCCTCTTTGAAGGATGAAGCGTGGCGGGGCTTCCTTAAATGACGGGGGGAACTGCACTTCCTGCCCCAGGTGGCGCCGCCCCTCTAAATAGATGCCACTCAACAAGATGCGTACATTCACCTGAATATTAGCGAAAACAATCTATGTATCTCACGGCGAGAGCGGTGGCGGCAACAGCTCGCCATTCACAGCGGCACGACCGCACGCGCCGCACCCGTCCAAGCACATCCGCGCCGTCCACAAGACGACGAAGTCACGCACCGCACACACTGACAGGCATCACACACAGTTCACTAAGCCTCCGGCGGCGGCGGGCCGGTCGGCCCGGCTACCGAGCGACCAGGTCTCTGATTTTCTGCCGCAGCAGTTTGGTTTTGACCACCTGGCTGTCCTGCGGTCGGAACTCGGAGTGCAGGACTTCCAGCACCTTGTACCCGCTGAGCTCCAGCAGGTTGACCGTCATCTGGTTGAAGCCGGTCAGCTCCACCAAGTCGAGCGTCAGGTCCCGGTAGGTCCACGTGCATAGCGCGATCCTGGAACGCAGCGGCGGGGTCAGTGGCTGGCGAGCGCCGTGGAACGGACAAGGCAACAACGAGACGACGAAAGGCAGTGTCAGCACAGACTGATCTTTACCACTGCGATATATTTCGCAATTTTGCCCATTTCAGTCGGTGAAAGACTCTTTCGGCTATTCCATTTCACCCACACAGCGTAGAAACGGATTCGGAAGCGTTCATCTCGCAAAAGCTCTCGGACCTGCCACCCTCGGATGTTCCAGCATAAGTTACATATGCTAATGATGATCTGTAACAGGTCGTCACCATGGCACCCATGACGCAGAGTCTGCCAGCTCACCTGTGTATTCCTGGCGGCGGTGCGTCTGGCGGCGGCGGGGCGCCGGGCAGCGCGCTGCCATACCGCTCACACGGCACCGGTGAGCCGTCGTCTGTCACCGTGAACTCGGCATCCACACAGCAGCCGGCCGCCGGCGCGGCGCCCACGCGCAGGTAACGCGGCGGAGGCAGGAAGTTCACCAACGCCTCCAGCACCGCCTTCTGCAGGGCGTCAGACTCGCGGGAGCGGGGCGGGGCCATCGGCTCACCACCGGCGCCGAGCGTAGCGGCCGGGGCCGGCCCTGAGGGAGGGAGGGACGGGTCAGGCGTCGGCGCAGCCCCGCGGCTCTCGCTGTGACTAGGATGGGGAAGGGATACACTGTCCACAGGTCCAGTGCCGAACAGCTAGCCAGCCGACCGTAAAAGACGAGCGTCGGCGAGGGCTCATGAATGTCGATGTGCGCGCAAGACCACAAGGGAGCATGACACAGCCTTACACCACCTGCCTCCTCTGATCTCTCTTGACCCTGCCGACCCTGACTCCTGACCAGCGGTGAGGACTTTGGTACCCGTCCCTGACCCCTCTTGTCCCCTGCCGACCGCCGGCCGGCGGTAAGGACTTTGGTACCCGTCCCTGATCACTTTTGTTCCCTGCCGACCGTCGGCCGGCGGTAATGACCTTGGTACCCGTCCCTGATCCCTGTTGTCCCCTGTCGACCGTCCCTGACCCCTCTTGTGTCCCCTGCCGACCCTGGCCGGCGGTGCTGACCTTGGTACCCGTCCCGTAGCCGGGCGTACGCCTCCAGGTTGAGCAGTTTGAGCCGGCTGCCGAGGTGCGACCGGTCCTGCTGCAGACGTCGACAGAACTCCGGCTCCAGCACCGACCGCAGCTGGTCAGCCGAGCTGCGACCCAGCACTGACAGAGACCAGACCAGGTCCAGCCAGACCTGCGGCCGCGGCAGCTGGTCCGGAGTACAGCGGGACAGCAGCGCCTGCACAGCGGAGAGGACAGTCAGCGATACACACACCGAGGATCGGAGAGAGCAGTCAGTGGCAAGCCAACTGCCAAACTGGACTGAGGACGCAATACTGCACGCATATGTAGCTGGAAAGTGAACTGGTGCACCAACCACCGCACCTTTTGTCCAAGCGCTCCGCTACCTCCCGAAAGTTGGGAGGGGGGAGGCATTCTGAAGTCGATTCTTTACATGCAACGCCCTTAGGTGTAATGTTAAAAGCCGAAAATATTGGGTGGGAAACGTCCCCCCCCCCTGTGCGGAGCCCCTGCCTTTTTGTCATTGTAAACTGAGGAGGACTGAAGAAGGCGCTGATGAACGCTTAATGACCGCAAAGTCATGAAGCAAGTGGAGACAGCAGCATTTTCCTGATTCCCTGATCGGACGGGTCGCAAGCGTGGTTGAGCCGCTTACACTACCGGATGACGAAGTGTCGTCGTTTGGTCGGCGAGTAGTTCACCGTGGCCAGTGTGATGATGAGCCGCTACACGTACCGGGATGAGAGTGTCGGCGTTGGTCGGCGAGTAGTTAACCGTGGCCAGTGTGATGATGAGGGAAACCACATCCTGGGGACGCAGCAAGTCGAGGTTCTTCTCGTACCAGGCTGCGGCCACCTCCAGGAACTCTGCGGCACACAGCGACGGCAGCGGGTCAGCATCAGAGGATCAGCGGACAGCGTCAGAGCATCAGCAGCAGACAGCGTCAGTCCCATCAGCAGACAGCGTCAGAGCGTCAGAGCATCAGCGGGCAGCGTCAGTCCCATCAGTAGACAGTCCCATTAGCAGACAGCAGTCAGTCCCTGAGTTTCGTGCTAAAGCTGATATGTTTTTAGCTGGCACGACGTGACAATGTGGTGCTGTATTACGTAGTGATGATGATGATTGGGGATTACGGGCGACACAACTACCAAGGTTATTTAGCGACCTTAACGTCTAGATGAAACTATATATTACACAGGGGCGTAGCCAGCATTTTCAAGACAGGTGCATCCGGTCGGGCAGGGGGGGGGGGCGTCACAGGGGGAAGGGGGCACTCAGGCTCATTCCAGGCCTGAGAGGGTCCATTCCAGACCTGAGGGGTTTATTACAGGCCTGAAAAGGTCCATTCCAGGCCAGAGAGGCCCATTACAGGCCTGAGAGGGCCCATTCCAGGCCTGAGAGGGCCCTCGAAAGGGTTCTTCCTACTTATCATGGGGCTATCTGACAGACTAGGAGGGTCCTTGTATTGTGTGAGAGGGCTTTGGATCCGCTTCTCTTATGACATTTTACACCAACATAAAATACAATGACGGACGCCAGGCCGTGTGGTTGCAGCCGGACATAAGGGGCCCGGCACAATCTCCCGGGCGCAGGAGCACCATTTGCACCCCTGGCTACGCCTCTGATATTACAAGTACAATATACAACACAGGTAGCCCGTATTATGCAGTGGTATTTAACTATAACAATACAAAGTCAAACATAAGGATTCGCATTGATAAGGATAATTATTGATTGAATCATACAAAGTTAATCAATGATCAGCCTGCCTGTTAGGGTTCCCTCATCATATTGTGGGTGGCTAAGGTCAGGGGCGTCGCCTCCTGTGTACACTCACCTGTGTTTCGCCAGTGCAGCATGCCGGCGGCCGTCAGCGCAGACCTGATGACGTTGACCCGCTCCACGGCGGGAGTCTGGGTCACCAGGTCACGACCCAGCTTCTCCAGCAGGTTCTGACGAGAGCACAGCACGAGAGAACGTCAGTCACGGCGGGCAGCTGGGCGCCCCTGTCCGCCCGTACCACGCATCAACACCGGCCGGCTGCGTACCGTCAGAAGAGAGAGTAATTCACATTAATTATAATAGAAATCAGATGCCATACACACCCAAGCTCACGCAAATTTGCATAGCCCCCCAACTGTGGCTGACTCTACAGCACCACATGACTCCTCTGCACGCCTCATCGCCGCCGCCAGCGTACCTGATCGGGGAAGCTGAGCTTCTGCAGGGCGAACAGCGTGCGCACGGCGTCCTTGTAGGCGACCGGCTCCGGCTGTCGTGCGGCGTGGAAGCAGAGAGATCGCAGCAGCGGCGGCGGCCGGCGGCCCTGCTCCGCCAGCGTGCTCAGCAGGTGGGACACCTCGCCGGCAGAGGCGGTGCTGGCCGCGTCCAGCGCGCGGTCCTCCAGACGGCGCACAAACTCGGCCGGGAACTGGGCACTGCGGCAGGGGGACGACACACGGTCAGTACAGCCGGCAGGGGGATCGAGCGACCACGGTCTAGTACCACCCGGCAGCGGGGACGGACACACGGTCAGTAAGCCGGCAGGTGAGGACGACACTCACGGTCAGTACAGGCCGCAGGGACGACACCGAACGGTGCAGAGTACCGCCGCGGCAGGGGTGACGACACACTGGTCGTAACAGCCTGGCCTAGTGGGACGACACACGGTCAGTAAAGCCGGCAGGGGAGGCGACACACCGGTCAGTACAGCCGGGCAGGGGACGATACACGATCAGTACAGCCGCAGGGTGGTACGACACACCGGTCAGCACAGCCGGCAGGGCGACGACACTACTGGGTCTTAGTTACAAGCCGCAGGAGACACACACGGTCAGTTACAGGCCGGCAGGGGGACGACACAACTGGTTGCAGAGAGACGACACACCGGTATCAAGAAACAGCCGCAGGGGGACACACGACCGGAATCAGTTCAGCAACGGCAGGGGGACGACACACGGTCCAGTACAGCCGCAGGGGGACGACACAACGGTCAGCAGGGGGACGAACACCCGGTTCAGTACAGCGGCAGACGGGGACGACACACCGGTTCCAGTACAGCCGCAGGGGGATCGACACAGCGGTCAAAGACACAGCCGGCAGGGGGGACGACACACGGTCAGTTACAGCGGCAGGAGGACGACACACGTTTTCAGCTACATGCGGAGGGAGACGACACGTACGGAGCGGTCAGCAGATGGCCGACGACACACGGTCAGAACAAGCCGGCAGGGGGACGACACACGCCGTCTTAGTTAACAGCCAGGCAACAGAGGTGACGAACACACGTCTAAGTATACAGCCGGCCAGGGGACGGAACGACTACGCGTCAAGCAGGGGACGAACACATCGGTCAGTACAGCGGCAGCGGGACGGACACACGCTTTACAGCCGGCAGGGGACGACCACGACGGTGCAGTACAGCCGGCCAGAGGAACGAGCACAACGGTCGAAGTACAGCCGGTCAGATGGGGACGACACGTACGGTTACAGTACAGCCAGGCAGGAGGACGACACACGGTCAGAAAAGCGCCGGCAGCGAGGACTGACCACTACGGTCAAGTACAGCCGGCAGGGGACGACCACTACGGTTCAGAGTACAGCCGGCAGGGGGACGACACACGGTCCTAGTACAGCCGGTCAGGGGGACGACAAACACGGTCAGTCAAGCGGCAGGGGACTGACTTCAAAGGTCAGTACAGCCCGGCAGGGGGACGACCACACGGTCAGTACAGCCGGAAGGGGGACGAACACACGGTCAGCACAGCCGGCAGGGGGACGACACACGGTCAGTACAGCCGACAGGGGGACGACACACGGTCAGTACAGATCGGAAGAGCACACGGTCAGTACAGCCGGCAGGGGGACGACACACGGTCAGCAGGGGGACGACACACGGTCAGAACAGCCGGCGAGGGTTGACGACACACGGTCACAAACAGCCGGCAGGGGGACGACAACGTCATACAGCCGGCAGGGGGACGACACACGGTCAGTAACAGCCGCAGGGGGACGACACACGGTCAGTACAAGCCGGCAGTGGGGGACGAACACACGGTCAGCAAGGGGACGACACAACGGTCAGAACAGCCGCAGGGGAACGCACGGTCAGCACACCGGCAGGGGGACGACACACGTCAGTACAGCCGGCAGGGGGACGACCACACGTCATAACAGCCGGAAGGGGGACGACACACGGTCAGTACAGCCGGCAGGGGGACGGCACACGTCAGCAGGGGGACGACACACGGTCATAACAGCCGGCAGGGGGACGACACACGGTCAGTACAGCCGGCAAGGGGGACGACACACGGTCAGTACAGCCGGCAGGGGGACGACACACGGTCGGTAACCGCAGGGGGGGAAAAAACGAATCATGGTCAGTACAGCCCGGCAGGGGACGACACACGTCAGTACAGCCGGCAGGGGGACGTACAAACGGTCAGTACATGCCGGCAGGGGGCGACACACGGTCAAGTAACAGCCGGCAGGGGGAACGACAACACCGGCCAGTACAGCCGGCAGGGGGACAACACAACGGTCGAAACACCGGCCAGGGGACCGACACACGGTCAGTACAGCAAGGCAGGGGGACGACACACGTGTCAGTACAGGCCGCAGGGGGACGAACACACGGTCAGTACAGCCGCAGGGGGACGAACACACGGTCAGTACAGCCGGAGGGGGACGACACACGGTCCAGTACAGCCGTACAGGGGGACGACACACGGTCAGTAACAGCCGCAGGGGGACGAACCACGGTCAGTACAGCCGGCAGGGGGACGACTCACGGTCAGTACAGGCCGGCAGGGGGACGACACAACCGGTCAGTACAGCCGGCAGGGGGAGGACACACGGTCCCATACAGCCGGCAGGAACGAACCACACGGTCATAACAGCCGGCAGGGGGGACGACACACGGTCAGTAAAGGCCGGCAGGGGGACGACACACGGTCAGCACAGCGGCAGGGGGACGACACACGTTGTCAGTACAGAGCCGGCGGGACGACACACGTCAGTAACAGCCCGCGGGGCTCGACACCACGGTCAGCAGGGGGAGACACACGGTCAGCAGACAGCCGGCAGGGGGGACGAACACAACGGTCAGACAGCCGGCAGGGGACGAACATCACGGTCAGTACAGCCCGGCCAGGGGGACAACACACGGTCAGATACAGCCGGCAAGGGGGACGAACACGGCAGTAAACAGCCGGCAGGGACACACCGGTCAACAGCCGGCAAGGGGGACGACACACGTCAGCGGGGACGACACACGGTCAGCACAGCCGGCAGGGGGACGACACACGGTCAGTACAGCCGGCAGGGGGACGACACACGGTCAGTACAGATCGGCAGGAGGACGACACACGGTCAGTACAGCCGGCAGGGGGACGACACACGGTCAGTACAGCCGGCAGGGGGACGACACACGGTCCAGTACCATGGCCGAGGGGGACGACACACGGTTCAGCAGGGACGACACACGGTTCCAGCAGCCGGCAGGGGGACGACACACGGTCAGTAAAGCCGGCAGGGGGACGGACACACGGTCAAGTACAGCCGGCAAGGGGGACGACACTACGTCAGTACAGCCGGCAGGAGGGACGACACAAGGTCAGTACCAGCCGGCAGGGGGACGACGCACGGTGACCTCAAGGCGACCACAAGGTCAAACGTGAGCATTTATGGCTTCCACCAAGATCGTGACCTCCGATGACCTGGAATGTTTTTGTATGCCTCTGGCAGTTTCTAATAAATTTTGTGACGCTGATTTCAAATCTAGTATTCATTTTATATTACTATATGTTCCAATATGGTCATGCCCTTTCACAGGTTAACCGACTTCAGATGACCTGAGATGATCTTTTCGAAATCTGGTAGTTTTTATGACATTTTGTAAGGATGATTTCAAATTTAGCACCCATTCTGCATAACTATATGCTCATTCACGATTCTAGCTAGATTAAATTCAATTTATGCGCATTTATTATTTGGATGACATCCGGGTCATTGACAATGACCATCTAATGACCCAGGACCTTAAAATCGGGCATCAGCGGCTTCCTCTCGTCATGAGCAGCACGCTCGTTTTTTAATCAAAGCTAACTCAATTAGCGGCGAAAGGCCAGGGGGTCGTAATCCCCCCTGCCTGCACGGTCACGTAAGTATCGGACGCTGCACTGGCGAGGGTTAAACTTAGGTTAAACTATGATACTTACTTCGTATACCTGGCAAAGTGTTCTATGACCTATTTAAAAGTGAGACAGGACCCAGGAGCTCTTTCCAGGTGTGCAAGTTCTGCTACGCCCGGTGCCATCTGCACTCAGCAGCATGTTGTTAAACAGATAAAGCCTTTCACCGAGTAACTTACCAACGCCAGAGCCGAGCACAAAACATCACTAGCGTTGGCCCATAAAGTACTCACCTGTAGGCTGTAACAGTACCTTTATATTTAATAAGTGAACTTCCCTACGTCGGAAGGTACATGACGCGACGGAAGGCAAAGATGACATGTTAGGCTTACTCAATCGTACAGGCGAGTCGTATAGAAAACAAAAAACAAAGCCACATTTCCCGGGACAAATGATCTGGTAGGTTCATTCGTGATTCGACTTCGAAAATGAGGCATCATTTAATGCGTAATTGACCCCAGAATCAAGTATTTGGCATATGAAGAGTTCCGGAAAATCAAGGATGATAATTCAGCGAATACGACAGCCAATAAATTGTATTAGACAATGTTTGGACAAAATAGCATATACATGCTCGGCAGGTCTAAATGCGTCGCTATCAGAGCCCCCATTGCGTTTTACGTGTGCTGCAACAATATCGGGCATGCCGCATGTCGTCGCCGATAAAAGGCGAGCGATATTCCAAACGAGTGTCACTGGAGACAAAACACGAGAGAATACGAAGGCGATAAAACGCTTCCTGGAGCTCGCCATCGCAAACCAAATATCAGGGAATCGCATACCACCTCACTTAAAGGGAATGTTTCACTTCTCTGAAAGTTATCCAATGTACGCCGCTTGTGGTGCAAAATAGAAGTAATGCTGCCGAACACCGATTCTGACATTGTTTCTCACAAATCAGTGCTCAATTTAAATGAAAAACTAAGATTTTTAAAGTATTTGGGCTGATGTACCCTCAAATCTCTTCGAAGGATTTTAATAGAAAAAACCTGCAAACGCTGCAATATGTATGACTAGTGTATATGGGCCTTAAGTATAGCCAAATGTAAAACAAGTCTACTTTCATCAACAATTGAAATACAAAAGGATGAACGACATCGGCTTTAAAGAGGCCTCCCCCTAATAACACTAGGCGCCTTATTTTTTGCCAGATGTCAAAAACCAACTCAAATTACTTTCGATTAGACTCGCGCCGGTGTTGTCGTCTCATAACACACATACTCATTAGCAATCAGATATCCAATCTATATCATTGGCCATCTCACTAAATCTTAATGTTAAATGAGTGAAACATTCCTTTAACAAACTTAGGAGGGTCCTATTGAGTGATATCATGGTGTATAAGTGTATACGTCCTAGTTTGATCCTTGTGATACTCTAACAGGCAAAACAAAGCACTAACGACAATGGTATCACGCGTAATCCGATATATGTAAGGACTGAATACTGCATTCCAATTAATGATATGGTAAAGATCCTCCCAGTTTCATTTGTAGGTCCTCAAGCAGCTGTTTGTTAGTTTTGCGAAGCCTAGAGCCTTGTCACTGAAGGGTGGCAGATGGGCGCGCGGGGGAAAATGAGAGCAGTATGTGGTGTATGGGGAGTTAACACTAGGACATGAAGACTCAACCCGGGTTTTCAAGGAACAGTACATATTAAAGATCCCGTCCAAAAAAGAAACCATGCGTCCGGGAAAAATCTATCATAAGTAAATCACACTTCCACGAAAATCCCCTTATCAAATATTAAATGATCAACGGGCTTCAAAGCTTTCTGGCGATTTACGTTACATACAAGATGATCAAAATGCCCTTTCCGAAGTCAAATTTTGACAATTTCGATCACAACGCAAGTGTATCAGTTAGCCGTACGTGCGTAGACCGTTGTGGTTAGACTAAGTGCAAAAGTTATCAAAAGTATGGGAACAAAATGCACAGCTTATTGCAAACCACAATGGGCGCACCACCCTGTCTTTAATTTTGCACGAGACGTTGGCTCGCCCGGTAAATCCTTGGGCGAAGCCTCTGCTGCGACGCTGTACTCCAGGGCGAAGCCTCTGCTCGCCCTGTACATCCCAGGCGAGCCTCTGCCTCTGTCCATCTTGATGCCGGGCAGTCTCTGCTCCCCATCTGTACCCTAGCCTCTTCTCACCTGTAGTCTCAGAAATGGAACAGAATTTCCTCATGTCGCAGCAGGGGAGGCCTGAAACGAGGCTGTGACTACTCTCGCCGAGTACGCACCCGCGGGCCGGCGCTAGCCCACGACGGGAGGAGGCGGTCCGTGCGAAAGTGCGGAGGGAGGGCTTGCGGTATAAAATTACGTTCTCAGCGAGGACAGCAGTGGCGACCCTCCTCCCCAGTCCCTTACGAGGGGTCATATCTTTCCGGAAACACAAATTAGTGAAACATTCCGCACCCGCGGGAGACGGACATGGCGCGGATTGAGAGTCTCTTTAGCAGCCCACCACAATCAGAATGCACCCTACCAATTCTTTTTCTTTTTTTTTTAAAAAGCTCTTTTTAGCCAGTGGGTAGGGTCCCAACATCTTGGGCTGTTTGTCTTTCGGCTGAGCCGCCAGCAAGGCCCACTCTAGCCATATTATAGACAGTGGGGTCAGACGTCATATGTACGCCTCCTCAGCCGTCCCACGCCAGCCAGTGGGCCTCCTCCGCGGGAATTAAGGCCCATCCCGGAATACCAAGTCACAGAACCACAAATAAGTTCCCCACCAACCAGCTGGTGTAGCCCGCATCCTCCGAGCCGGAGCGCGTGGGTCCCATGGGGGTCAAAACGCGCAGGCCCCCCTCAGCACTCGATCCCCTCAGCCCCGCCTCCCTGCATCTTCTCCTGATAAAATAAGCTCATGGGCTCCTAGGCAACAGTCTGGGGGTGAGAAAAACGAACAATCCATGGTGTAAATCCCCTCACCCATCAGCCGCAGTCCCCACTCGAGTAAAGTCCAGACGCGTGGATCACCTTTTCTTCAGTCCAGCATTTATACGGTCTCTCGTCCAGCCCCTCCTAGGCCCAGTCTACATGGAAATGAATAGTCTCAAGACAGCTGCATGGAGCTGCATGGATCTGCTATCCATGTTTTGGATGCGACATCTTGCTCGAGGAAATTCCGTTGATATTTGTGTCCTATTACTCTTAAAAAATAGGTTTCACATGACATTTGCAATTTGCATGTCATTGTCCAATGAAAGTTTATGATTTTAACACAGTGTATGAGTCTTATAATTTAATATGTATGTTAACCATAATAGAAACAAAACGTAGTTTCCCTCCATTGGTTTGCGATGGCAAGTTCCAGGAAGCTTACGCTGTTGCCATTCGCCTTCAATTGTTTGTTCTGTCGAATATCGAATGGCACACACTTGGAATATAACTTGCTTCTTACCTGCCACCTGTTGACAAAATGACGAAAACTTGCATTTCGCCCCAAGTTTGCGTCATCTCTTTCCCCGCCCGCGGTGCGACACCTGTGACTGGGCTGGCTGAGCGGTGAGCCAGTATATCTCACCTGTGCTTCATCAGCGCCACTACCTCGTCGGCAGAGGTGATCTCCACCCATCTCCGCTGGATGGCCTCCAGACTGAGGGTGTACAGCTGGCTGGCGTGCTTGGAACTGCTGCCGTTCTGCGAGAGCCGGAAACACTGCAACACACCACAACACAGTCAGGCAACAGCCTGGAAACACTGCCACACCACAACACAGTCAGGCAACAGCCTGGAAACACTGCAACACACCACAACACAGTCAGACAACAGCCTGGAAACACTGCAACATACCACAACACAGTCAGGGAACAGCCTAGAAACACTGCAACACACCACAACACAGTCAGGGAACATCATGGAAACATTGGATTTCGAACACTCCTCGATGATGATTGGGGTTTAAGGGCGGGCCGACAACAAAGGTCACATGCCGCCCATTGGAACACACCTCAACGCAGTCAGGGCAGAATACACTGCAACACACCCCAACAAGGAATCTCCCTCCCCAGTGTTCAAGTCATTTCCCATGATCATACGCCTAATTTAGTTTCCCTCTATCCCAGGGTCTTGATTGCTTTGAAGCCAGGGTGCGGAGTGGAAAATTCCTCCTAAAAATAACTATAGAGAGTGGACGATTCAGCCTAAAAAGACCATATCATGTACTCGGACTTGTCAAAACTCACCGATCAGAATCAGCTGTTACAAATGACAACACTTTTCTAGCCCGTTTTTCATCCACAGGTAAGCACTAGTAATATCAGTGTTAGGGCTATATTTATCCAATGTATTTTCAATTAAGGAGTGGAAATTCACAGTCAAACTGGAGAAAAGGGGTGGAAAAATACTACCCACAGCGTGTCGTTTTCCTCCCAAATTTGTCAATCCTAGGATTCATTCTAGTCCATCCCCTCTCGCACGCCACGTTCCATCCTCCCGCCCCTCCCATTCCACACCACTATTCACCTGCACCAGCTGCTTCATCGTCATCTTCCGCAGGTTCCAGACGAGGTCTGTGATGAGGGAGGCCAACAGAGGGTCATCCGGTGGCACTCCCAGATCGGAGAGGGCGCGGGCCGGCGTCAGCAGTCGGTGCAGCGGCTGGCGGTCCGTGTTACCGCCCAGAAGCAGCTCCGTCACCTTCCGGTAACTGATCGAAACACAGAGGTAGCAGGTCAGCAGAGGTCACAGAGGGGTCAGCAGAGGTCACGGGCAGACAGGCGGGATCAGCAGAGGTCACAGACAGGTCAACAGAGGTCCGCCCCTGTAGCTCAGTGGGAGAGCGCTGGTCTTCTGACCTATCCCAGTAGTGGCAGTCTGGGTTCGAGTTGCTTCGGCGCTCGCTATTTGCTCCTGACTGGGATGGCCTGCGGTAGGTGGCAGCGGTCGCACTCAAGGCCAGGTGACGTCAGCGAGCGGGGCGGACCGTGTCCAGGTATGTTGGGCACGTAAAACTTTCGTCTCTAAATTATGCCGGCCAACAGGAATTTCGCGATCGGGCGGTGAGGTCAGGACCAGCGCAACAAACCCTGCTTAGTGCGGGTCCTGACCTCGGAAAGCATTCATACAAAACATTCGGACTAAATTTATAAAAAAGAGGTCACGGACAGACAGGCGGGGGTCATCGGAGGTCACAGAGGGGTCAGAAGATGTCGGGAACGGACAGGCGGGGCCAACAGAGGTCACAGAGGGGTGAGCAGATTCATGGACGGACAGGTGGGGCTCAGAGTCACAGGAGGGTCAGCAGATGGTCAGGAACGGAACGGGGGGGGGCGGGGCGGGGGGGGGGGCGGGGCCAACAGACGTCACAGAAAATGGGTCAGCAGATGTCAGGGACGGACAGGTGGGTCAACAGAGGTCACAGAGGGTCAGCAGATTAGGACGGGCAGGTGGGGTCAACGGAGAGGTGCACAGAGGGGTACCCGATGTCAGGGACGACAGGGCGGGGTCAGCCAAGAGGGGTCGCAGGAGGGGTCAGCCAGATGTCCAGGGGACGGACAGGCGGGGTCAGCAGAGGTCACAGAGGGGTCAGCAGATGTCAGACTCAGGGACAGACAGGCGGGGTCAACAGAGGTCACAGATTGACAGTCGGGTCAGGCTTGGGGACGAAGCCAGGTTTTTTTATTTCGAGGCTAAGGGCAGAATCACGTGACTGACACAGGCGTGAATTTGAAGCTGACAAATATTGCTGAAACGCTGCATCGCGAAGCAGAATCAAATATGTGTGACTAAAGATGTGTTGAATCACCAAGTCGAAGTTGGTGACTGGAAATTCCAAAAACTCGAAGCCACAGCCAAACTTTCATTTTGTCTTCCTCTTTTTTTTTGCTAAAAGCTTAAGCTGAAAACTTTAGGAAGACGAATCCAAAGTCAAAGATCAAAATGTTTGATCTCGTATTCAAAATCACCTTTAAATGTACGAGACTGAAGTACGTTCAAATGCTTAGCTAATAGCTGGTGTAAAGCATAATGCGTGTTATTCATTAGTTTGTACTGTTCGTGCACGGTAAAGCGTGAAATGCGAAACTACCATTAAGTCGAATAAGAAGCCACATGACAAAATGTAAAAAAGCCGAACCAAAACTGAACAAAACCACAAGCAAAGACACGAAGCCGAAGCCAACAACAAAGCAAACCATTAAAAATGACACTAAGTCAAAGCCTATTTGACACCGAGTTGTTCAAAATATTACGAAATCGAAGAAGGGTACGGCCGTTTAAACACATGTCGCAGAATCCGAACATATGTGAGACAAGTGCTGCTTCGAGAAGCAAAAGTAGAAGCCGAGCCTAGCTTCGTCCCCATGTCTGCTTGTGGGGGGGGAGGCGGTGCAGCAGACGTGGCGGGAGAACACATCACAAAATACTGCCTAATTAGTCACAAGCTATGACAGTCTTTCACTTGAAATGTATCAAACCATCACAATAACGACTAATAAGCCTACAAAACCACATCACTGCGAACAAATCCGCTCCAACACCCTCGGAGCACTGACATCCGGTTCCCCACGTCCTACGCCTGCCTGCAGCCCGCCTTCCCCCCACTGACCTGGGGTGTGAGGTGACGTGCGCGGCCGGCACGCGCTGCACGGCCGCCAGGTGCGCCATCAAGCTGAGCCACAGCAGCGCCTCGGTGCGGGACAGGTCGCGCCTCTCGGCCACGGCCAGCAGCTCGTCGACGGTGTCGCAGCTGCTGAACACGCGCCGGATGGCGTGGAACGAGGCGGCCAGCTGTTCGGCCGAGACAGAGTCCTCGGACGAGGACGGTGGTGGAGTGTCGGGTGGTGGTGGCGCGGTGGTGGTGGCAGTGGAAGCTACTGATGGTGTCGAGACCGGAGTCGGGGCAGGATCCTCCTCGCCCTGCAAGGAATACATGTGTTAGGCATGGGTACAGAGTGGAGAAAAATGTCCCATAGAGTTCATTGCATCCAGGGTATTGCATCATGAGTGAGTTGGTTGGCAGTTACAGTATTTATCTGAAATTAGGCAGCTATGAATCAAAGAAACGTTATGTTGAAAAAGTAGACACAATTTTCAGCATACGGTAAGCATAAAATGTAGCATGTTAACATAAAACTTAATATAATTTGAGAACTTTCAATTGATAATGATTAGGCAACTACAGGCAAATACTCTCAGGTATCTAGAAAACATACTATCTTTGAGGTGACTTGCAACACCCTATGTGGTGAATTACCTTGTGAATAAATCGTGCCTGGCTTAGCCGACCCCATTGCCTAAGAAGAGCAGGCTGCCTTGGCAGCAGCCGTAATGCTGACAACATCTTAATTCAGCTTCCTGAAATAAACATGAAGGTGACAATAAATAGGTGCACAGACATTAACAGCATCTAGAACAATGACTTATGAATTGATGAGACAGTTTCAGTGCTAAGTGCTGTGCTTATACAGCTACAATTTATTGTAAAAGTTTTGTAATTGTTCCAACATCTCATCTCACTTGATTCCAACACACAAATGATAGCAATGNACCTTAGTCACACACTAAGTTTAATGTTTCTAGCTCTTATGGCAGCGGAGATCTGAAGGGGGCCGAATAAGCCCCCCCCGACAGATTCGTATACTTGTCATCCCTCTAGGAATAGGGTTTACTCGCGCAGCGTTTAGACGTCCCCTCTCAGGTTTTTTAGGAATGAGGATAGCGAAAAAATTGCGGCGTGCAGCGCCGTCGTTTTTGGCACAGTTGTTCGGGCATCAATTACCCACATAGTGTGGAGTTCTTGACCTCGGTTCATAGCTCAGGTCAGGTCACCAGGTCAGGTCATGTGACCCTGGCTCCAAAAACTTTTGCGGTCGTACCACTGCCACAATTCTTTGCCGATCTGTTTTCTACTTGCAGCTGACAAGCGTTTTATAAGGGCATGAGTACTTACAATTCGTATATCTCGATTTGTGATATCGTTGACCTTATAAGTCAATGGGGAAACATTGAAATGGATACGCATGATCTTCTAAGGATACGCATGATATTAATCCTATTCCTTCTGGATCATGCTATCATAGGCCATTCTTGAAGACCCATGTGCAGTATTTTTCAGGGACTCCTACAGGGTCAGCCGAGGTTATCCGAGGTCACCAACACTTTTTTGTCATTAACTCTTGATAAAATCAAGATAGATAAGTGAAACCGGCACCAATACCTGTAGTCGACAGTCGTCTTCCTCCGACCAAACGCCTGTGACCTGAGCTGATGGTAGCCCGTGCCAACTGTCCTGACCCGTCACGTCACCCCATTCTGCCGACAGACGCGGCTGGTGGCCGAGACAGCGTGCATGCCTCTGAGCTGGACGCTGGACCTGCAACCATCGCTGCCGCCGCTGCTGCCGCCGCTGCCACAGCGGCCCCAGTGGACGCTGTCCGGCGGACAGCCGGTGGCTGAGTTCTCCTGCTTCAGTGACCGACTGGAGCGCGACTCGGTGGCCCTAGAGACGGCAGTCTGCGGCGCTGGACAGCGCACCATCAAAGGCGTCATCCGCGTCAAGAACATCGGCTTCGAGAAGCGCGTGTTCGTGCGCGCTACCAGCGACGACTGGCGCACCAGCCGCGACTGGAGCGCCACCTATATCGCGCCGTTAGATGGCGCAGCGGGGCCGCCGCCGCCGTATGATCGGTTCTCGTTCGAGGTGGAGACGCCCGATGCGGGCTCGGACGCAGAGAAAATCGAGTTCTGTGTGTGTTTCCGGTGTGCGACTGGAGTGTTCTGGGACAATAACGGTGGTGGAAACTACGAGGCACTTCGTGAAAAGGTACCAGAGCGAGCGCCTGAGAGGGCGCCGGAGCGGGCCGTGAAGGGGACGTTTGAGGAGCAGGCGGTACTGCGACCGCCGCCACGAGACGTGTTTCGTACCAAGGTGGAGAGCAGCT
This sequence comes from Semibalanus balanoides, assembly GCA_014673585.1. Taxonomy (NCBI): domain Eukaryota; kingdom Metazoa; phylum Arthropoda; class Thecostraca; order Balanomorpha; family Balanidae; genus Semibalanus; species Semibalanus balanoides. The sequence continues at coordinate 29,343 of VOPJ01004580.1, forward strand.
GGGCCTACTTCTCCAGCTGGGAGAGTGTCACCACCCAGGTGCCCTACTGGTGAGACCGAACCGTGGGTCGAATGGCGACCCTTGCATGATGTAGTGCGTCGCGTGGTGCGGCTATGACGCGGTCTAAGCCATGGTACTGATGGTCATAGTTGGGAAATGCCAGGTGAACTCTATTACTGTGGTACGTGCGCCCTGTGCTGGCGATTTGGGTCAGTTGCCATTTTATAGAGCGTCAAAGGCACGTCAGAAACTTATGAGTCGTACAGAAGGCTGGATGAATTCGTGCGGATTCGTCTGAGATGTGGGATCATGTAAATCAAGTGGTTAACGGAGATCAAGAGCTATACTTGAGTATAAAGCAATTGCTTTTCCGGGCTGTCTGGCTATAGGCCAGTAGTAGGGATCAATGATTGACAGTCCGTATCTTTCATACATCCCGTGTTTCTGGGGATGCAAACCTGTCAACCAGTGCAGAGTGACGGCACTGTATTATGACCTGACGTGCCGCGGCCTCTGCCGTTGGCGCCACCATGACAGGCATGCGAGTCGTTTGAGGGCTATGTAGTGAGGGGACACACAGGACCTGTTCTGCGCGCGTGTGGCATTGTAGTCGGGACGCGCGAGAAACTTCCGCCAGCTTTGGGCCATTAATGGCGTTCTTGCTATGTGTCATAGTGGTGTGCTATACGGTTTGCGCGAGGTGGTTAAAGTGCGACTAAAGGTTCCGATGGAATAAGAACGGGGGAATTGGAATAGAGGCAACGGGGTATATGACTAGGATCCGGCACGGATTGCCATTGGGGTGGGAGTCAGGGCCTCCGTTTTGTCGACAGGCTGTCCTATTCGATGGGTATAGTACATCGAGACAAACGACAAAAATATCTATATTATAGTTCGCGCCATCATAGAATTCGCGCTATAGCGCGAGTATTATGCGACTTTTTTTAGCAGTCGTCTATTATACAGTGTTTGGATTCACACAAGAGTATGTGACTTACGGCTTCTTATGTCTCAAGATCGGGTAGACAACTAGATATCCCGGTCGTGCGATGTATGTCAAGTACTTGTGACGCTTGGCAAAGTTCGTGACTAACACTATTATTGGTTATACATATGATTTACAATCCACTCATTTATTTAGTATTAACCGTTGTCATTCTAGCAGACATTGGCTTTGGGAAATACATAGAATGGGACATAAACCTTGGTGAATTCATACAATTTGTGGTTTATTTCTTTTCAGTATTAGCCATGGCTGGTCTTGCAACAGGGGGCAGGGGTAAACCGTTAGGCGCAGATAGGGGGGGGGGGCATTACTCCCTTACGGGTCGACAGGGAGATCATCGATAACATGGTCACATGTGGACAATATGCATTTATGCTGAGGATGAATAATTCAAAGCACAAGTATGAAGCCTCAAACTAGGCGAGAGGTATCCTGGGCATGTAAAGGGCCCTCAGAGACACTGAAGGGCTTTCGAAGCCAACCCAGGGACCTCTTGGGCATGTCCACGGGCCCATTGAGCCCGCTTGGGGCCCCAAAACCTGTTCAGGGGCCTCTTGAACATGTCCAGGGGCCCGTTGAGCCCCCAAAACTGCCCAGGGGCATCTCAAGCCTGCCCTGGGGCCCATTAGTCTGTGCAGGGGCCTCTCGAGCTCGCCCTTGGACACATGAGTCTGCACGACAAAGCAGCCAGCGCAGTCCCTGGCTGATGGCTGGTCTGGCAGGCCGTGGGCCCCTGTGCAGCCTGGAGGGCCCCTGATAAATTAAAAGAGCCCTGTGCAGGTCAGAGGGGCCCCTGACCAGACCGAAAGGGCCCCTGGGTTGGTCAGAAGGGCCCCTGGGTTGGTCAGAAGGGCCCCTGAACATGCCAGATAGCCCCTACCCAGTCAACAATTAACTTGGGCACTGATCGGGCAAAATGGGATTAAACCATTGTGCCCGATCAGTGCCTAAGTTAATTGTTGGCTGGGTAGTCAGCAAGGAGGGGCCGCAGGGAAGGTCAAAGGGCCCTCTGAGCATGTCGGTAAGGCACCAAAGCAGCCAGCGCAGTCCCTTGCCAGATATTAAGGGCCCTTTAGAAGGCTGGAGGGCCCCTGAAAAGTTCAAAAGGCCCCCTCACCAGACCAAAAGTTTGTATTACGGAGTAACCCTTCTTTGCATTTAATTCATATCACCAACTCCACATAATGTCTTTCCGCGGTTCCCAGATAAAGTCCCTTACAGGTTGGAAGGGCGTTTTAAAAGGTCGAGGGCCCTCGACCTCTGAAGGGACTGGGCCTTCCACAGCAATTATGGCAGTTGTCTAGGGAATAAAACAAAACAATTTTGCGCCGCGGCGCAATTTCACAACAAATTATATTATATCATATATGCGGATACAAAACGTGCCGTTTCTCTACAAATTTGAGTTATATTGCTACTTTCCTATGTGATTGAGAAAAAAAGTTCGCTTTAGTACTTTTTTACAGCACTTTTAACGCAAAATAACAATTTTAGAGGTCCTCACTCCGCACCATACGCAATGCGACGCACAGATCAGAAATTGAGAATGCATATCCCGGGCATACGACTCAAAATTGTCGCGCCGCGCTCCATGTCCTGAGCCTAACACAATATTCGAAATTGGTATAGCTGATACCCAATTAGTGTCGCTGGTATCAAAGTTGATAAGACAGTTTGCTAACTCCAGCTCCTAAAAGTCGGTATGGCCCATGCCATACCTGCCCTTCCTTCTGCATTCTCCATCCCGGTGCCTTTTCATCCGCTTTGTTTGGCCTTTTCAACGCGCGGGATCAGTGTTAAAGCGCCGCCCCCTCCCCGGAGGAAATCCTGACGTTTCTGGTTCAGGGGCTTCTAAGGGTCCTTACTCCTGGTCTAATCCAGCTCATCACAAATAAAAATGGCACTCACACAATTAAATGGCCGAAACCCTTAGTTCTTCATATTCAGGGGTATTTTTGTTTGGGGGGGGGGGGCACCATGACTGGCTTGGTCCACCTTTCTGAAGTTTTAGCTGCACCCCTGGCGGTAGGTACCTTTAATGCCTGGGTAGTAATCTACTCCATCAAAGCAGGTAACAACAAAATTAGATGTTCAATGAACAATTCACAACATTCGCACTTCACGCATTTAATTAGATTCTGAAATGTTTTTAATTTATTGCTTACATTTTATATAATAATTAAGACATTATTCATAAAATGACAGAATACGTCATGGTTTGATGCTAGCTTGATTTGATTGATCGGGCACTAACTATCTTCTCTTATGCACCACAGTCCATTCAATATAAACTCGTGGTTTGCCAATGCTGTGTAGTCGAATACACTATTCGTCGTGCCGTTCTTATGAGGCGATGGGGGTGAGTCAATGTGCTTGATAAAACCTGGCACACAAGGCTTTTAACTGGGGCTTCAAGCCCTACGTTACGCCATAGCCGCCCACGAGCACACACATACATACACAAGCGCGCTTTCATTCCGTGGTGGCTGCATTTGATGAATACAAAGCACATTTACGAATAAACGAATAGGAAAATGACGATCATGTTCAAAAATACGCATCTTACTCTGCTTCAAAGCAAATCGAAGCAACATGTCAAAATGGCAAAGCAGAGTTTCGAACACCTCACGTTCCCCTGCAAAATGGCCGACCTTGCACCTACACAACGCACGCTCATCTCAGGCACTAGCAATACGAAAATAGACCACCAAAATCCGGACCTGACCGGTGCTCGCCATACTGCCGCATTGGTTTCCGAATACTAACTCAACAGTCTCCACATGGAACACTCAGGTGACAGCTACAATGTTCAGGTATACACCGGGATGGGAATGGGATGGTGACAGGAGGGGACAAGTCGTAGTGCTCACCAACAGATCATAACAGCCATTCTTCGTCTCTGTCACTCGCTCGCTCGTGTGTCGTGCCTCGTCAGGTCAGGTCAGGTCCTCCCACTAACGCACACTACGTTCGGGTTACGGCAGCGGCACACCATCGGCCCCACGCCGCGATTTGTACTGGACCGAGCCGCGCCGAACCACACGCTGGCTCTACCGCCACCTCATTCGATCCCCTGCCGAGCGCTGGCGAGTCAATACGCGTTCACACACGGCGAGGGAGGCTGGAGGAGACACTGAGCGTGGCACGCCCAGGCCGCCGCCGCCGCCGGCTCACTGCGTCGTCCACAGCAGGGCGGTGATGCGCACAGCCGCCGCGCTCTCGGGTAGGCTTTCCGCACAACGGCACCGTCTCTCAAGGAAGACTACTTTGCACGCTCCACTCACGTCACACACAGGTGATTTCACAACCCCTTCGCTGGATTGGGTTGGCGTCGCGTCCCAAAGTTCCCAACGCATTGATGTCTTATGATAAAGTTTGATCGAGATCGTTCTCGGTCAGAGCGATTCCAGCTCAATGCAGGTCAGTTCCACTCTCACCACCGCACGCAATTCACGAACCATTTTCCTCTCGCTCTCCCGGAGATGCACATCACCATGATAAATAGGCCACTCTACTCTCCGGCGCTCATTCCTGGACCGAGCACGGGACAGAGTCCTGGACAGGACGGGTAGTCTCCCGCTGCCCTCCCTCCAGAGGCTGGCGTGATGCCCACCATAACGCACCGAGCCCGTCTCTCCAGCTGACTGACCGCTGCCGGTCCCCACTGGGCCCGTACCGGTCACTGCTGCCCTGCTTGCTGTCCGTCACTGCTGCAGTAGGTGTTTGGACGGGGATGGCCGGCCTGCTGAGCCCGCCATCACGGACAGCGGGCCGGCCGCTGCCGTGAAGGAGCCGGGCGGCGCCAGCGCGGCCGGCCAGCCCGCGCTTCAGCGGCGAGGCGGCGCTGTCGGTGGCCATCAGGATCTGCAGGCTAGGCACCGAGTCGCCGTCACCGCGGCCGCCGGCCGTGCTCGGGTCGCGGTCCTGCTCCTCCAGGAAGCGGTCCATGTAGTCACTGTCCAGAGGTAAACGCCGGTCAGGATGCAGTCTCGCCTCTACTGTCGCTCAGGACGTAGGCTGTATTGAGCGCTGAGGCAATGACCGGACACGGCAGTCTGTACGGAAAGTCATGGGGTACCGGAAAATACAACACATTTCCCAGTCACATCACACACTAGCTTCACTCAAGCTTGAAAGGTAAGCCAATGTTAGCTTTGACTTGGAGCCATGCTGCCGGGAATAGCAGTCAGAGGCTATCCGCCACAACACTTGAAGGACGAATGATGGTTAATAGTGTAAATACATTGAACAATTTAACCCGACATGTCCATCAGGCGGTATACACACAACTTACGTGACGCCTGGATTTAATGCATATTTCCTCTTCTCCATTTTTGGTTTTATTCGCGAACACATCATGCCGCTCGGTCTTCTTCCAGAGGTAGTAGAACTGGACCAGCTCGCCCACAGAACGGGTCCGAACCTATCAACGGGGAGCATACATAAGTTAGATATTCCAAACTGAGAGCGAGAGCAATCCAATATTGTGCCAGCCTCTCTAGTTAGTCAATCTAGTATCTCTAGTTAGTCATTTAATCAGACAAAATACAGATAGAGACAAGCATGACGAAAAGTCAGTCGATGACAAGTCAAACCAAATAAAAATATATAAAAAGAACAATGAAATGACAAGCAACAGTCACATGTGCGGCGCAATGACATTACCTTTTGCTGCTGTATGGTATAGAAGTCCTTTCCGTAGAAGCGGAGACCGTTTTCAAAGTTGGCGCACTCCTCCTCCGACCAGAGAGACAGAGTGTCGATCTGCTGATGGGTGTTCATCTGTGTCCGCCGCATCGCCTCCTCCACACTGTGTGCGCACTGCTGCAGCAGGAACAGCGCCTGCCGGACGGCCGTAATAGCTGCGTCAAGCGACACAATCGGCCGTCATGATTAGCAGTTTGAGTTTAAAGGCGCCGCAACATCATAATTGCTACACGCTGTGTGGCGGAATAAAGCGCCCCAACGTTCGTTGCATCACTTTCATCTCAGAGCTGTTACACAATATGGTTCAAATGTACATAAATAAAAGCCTTCCAGACCAAGATGAAGACGAAAAGCAATCTCGCATCTCTGAAGGCCGTCATTTTGTGAATCGGCATCAGAGCCGATGGTAGACAAATGACGGCAGCATCCAGTCTGTCTCACCTGCTCATTGTCCCTGATGTGACATCCATTCGGCACCGCAGCCACACCTTTGGCCTGCTGCAGCTTGGCGTCCTGCACCTGCCTCAGGTACCGCTCCACATCACCCGCAGTCAGCACCACCGGGTCCCACAGCAGTCGGTCCTCGTTCTCATACGGCGGGGTGTCACCGTACGGACTCAGACCGTCGGGGATCGCCGCCTGGTACACCCCGCCGATCATGATCGTCTTGCGCCAGTTGCTGTCTTCGCCCGAGCTCTCGGAGCTGTCCGACTCCTCACCGTCCTCGGCTGCGGCCAGCGGCTCGTCGGCCGGCGCCTCGGAGCGGAGCGCGCGCTTGGCGGCGCCGGCAGGCTCCAGGTCCGGGTAGAGGGAGGCCAGGGTGGAGCGGCGCGCCTTCTTGGCTGGAGGAGGCCCGGCGCTGTCCGGACCATCACGGTCGCTGGTGTCAGCCTCGACAGTCGGCTCTTTCTCCGGCTGAGGGCAGATAGCGTACAGCCGTCAGTACGGGGTGGTAACGAGCTGCTCCCGGGCTACACTGGTCAGAGCTGCTTCTGTAGATATGCCAGTCATGATTCTGATCTCATACACTGTGTTTAATCCAAACATAGAAGGTTTGGAAGCTAGCAGGGGGGTCGTTTTAGCCCCCCCCCGTAGGGCGAAGGTGAGAAAAGCTCCCGTAGGGCGAGGGTTAATATCCATATGGTTGGTAGGCCGGTAATCGCAAGACCTGACACCTTCCTTTTAGGCCGGGTTGGTAGGGGTGTCAAAAAGTGGTTTTTGGCACTGCCTTTTACCGGTTAAAACCGGCTGGCAAAAACCCCTGGTGGCAACAAATGTCAAAGTGTAAAAAATCCAATGAGCCAAAACTGAGCCAAAACAATGGCAACAAACCAAATAGGGTTTGATTTGTTTATTTCCAAGTTACATGGAAAATAACAGCATTTTTTCACAATTCATGTATTTAAATATCAGCAGACCCAATAAATACCATGCTGATGCAAGTTGCCTACTCCTAACCCAGGTGCAGGTACCCAACCCAGCTGCTCTACTATCTTCCCATCATAACTCTTGACGTGTCTATTCTTTAACAGAAAACTATATAATTGGCTCCCTTGAAGCAAACAGATTGTTTTATATATTGTGTGGCTAAACTACACTAATCATTGGTCTCCCCCCGCCACACACACGCCAACGAATGGCAAATCCTTTGCTCAACCAGCATGGTCACTTGAACTAAGGCGTCACTGTCATCGCTGCCACCTACTGATGTGGTGCTCAATGTGCAGATACTACATTCTTTGTAAGTGTAACTCTCCAAAAAGAAACTCAAGAGCCTATTATTGACTAAATAGTTTCACTGTCTTTCCATACGTTCGTCGTGACCTTACCTAGTTTTAAATGTACACTTGTTCTCAGACAGCTCATTTTAGAACCTCGCGCCCACCTGGCCCTCTGCACTTCCTTCGCCCACTGGGAGGGGGTAACTCGGCTCCTACGGCCACGTAGACCAAAAACAAAAAACACTGTTGAAACCGTTATCACAAAATCCATTTCGAAACTTTTCAGACCTTTTTTTGCTCACGGTCACAACTCCAGGTCACCAGAGGTCATCTAAGCGTTCAATTTGCCCAATTTTAGGACATCACTCCAGAAAAACCCCCAAATATCTCGGAAAACTATGCTACTGAAACACGTTAATAAAAACGTATCGACTAGCCATTGAAATTATGCCCACACAATACGCACTTGTTATTCACCTCAAAAAATTTGAGCCTCAGTCCAATAGTTAAGGCTTCCTAGAGGTCAGAAAAGTCCAATAATGCTCACATTTGCAAACAATAGGTTTGCGAATAACTTATTTAACCTAACAAAAGATAACGCAATACTGTTTTACGCCATCGTGTTTGTTTCTCGTCAAGCGCTTTGAATTAGTTAAGTTGATCACTGTCTAGTTCAACTAAAACTATGCCTCAGGTCAAGTCACGATGATGACCCGAGTTAGGACATGATTTGCATCAAATCAAGGAATGTGTCTTGACGAGACCAAACACATTGCGTGAAAGTTGACACTTCTCTATCATTCATTATGTTAGAGTTATGACGAAAAGTGTTGGTGACCTCGGATGGACACAGCATAGACACTAAGGGTCCTGAGCAAAACACTGCACTTGGATTCATACCATAATATCCTATTATATAACATTGTCCCAAAGAAATGGAACTGATATCGTCTAAAAAGGAAGCATTTGGCCCACGAGGTCACAAATAATTGACCCGACCTCAGGTCACCGCATAATAAAAAATCCGAGATACACATTTTGTAGAGCCTGAAGGATTGATGTAATCCTAAAAGTTTCTGATATCGACCGTTAGAAAACTGTGGTATGCACGACCGCAAACATGGCGTAGGGGGTCACTGACCTGACCTGGTGACCTGGACCTAACCCGATAACAACGCTTTGAATTTTTCGCACAAAATGTGCGGAAAAGGATCAATATTAGTTATGCAAATTTGGCGGCTCCCTACGCGTCGCCATTTTTCGTTTTCTTGAAAAACAGCGAGGGGAGGCGGTGTCAACAGTGTCAAACACACCCCCCCCCCCCAGTGGGGCGCGGGTTAGGTTCAAGCGCCCCTACTTGTCATATGGTATCTGGCGCCGCACTTAGCCTATAGCTACGGCCCTTAAACCCCGAAATCTTCGATTACTCATCATCATCTCCAGGTCATCGAAAAGAGTAGACGCTAGCTGACTTAAAGAAAGTTCTTGTAAATCGCAATTGTATCTGCATTCACTTGCATTGCAGTTGGATTGTACTTAAAAGAGCTAACCAAACTATAGAATTATTCCCTTCCTTCACAAACAAATTTTTATGTATATCAAGCAATAAGGCAGTTTTAGTTGATGCACTTTCTTTGGCCGTTGACCCGGCAAGTGCAAAACCAACTTTTTGCCGGCAAAAGTCCAACCCTGGACCGCCACCTGAAGGATCTTGAAGGCAACAATTTGCTCCGTATTCATCAAGCTAACAGTTGTTACGCGGGGGGGGGCGTCGGATTTGTCAGCGACAGACGTGAAAAGTTCTTGTGAGGGTTGCGTTGGTCCTCAGCGCAAAGATCGTGCACTAAGGGTTAGAGCTATTTTCCGAATTATCACTCCTTACAGCCAATGCAGGGACGCGCGGGGGTCATATTTCTATTGAATCCCGTGGGAAGGCATTTGCCACTAATGCCCCCCCCCCCTGGATCCGCCAGTGCATACAGGCGGTAGTGCGGAGTGGCGGGCCCCAACCGTGCATCCAAAAAGGTTCCTACTGTACATGCGTGATTGAATCTGCTGAAATATGATTTGCATCTGATCTAATCCAATCTGAATCTGGTATTATTTGCAAATGGTCTTGGTTAGCCAAACACAGCGGCCTGCCTTTGGACACACCGTCTGCCTTTTGTATTGGAGTGGACACGCTTTTATATCAGTCAGCCAGTTTATTTATGGCGTTTGGATGTTGTTATTTATAAACATAATGCGATAAAACATGTTTTTAGTTTGAATGATTTATTTTTGAAGCACAGACTGTTATTTTTTAAGTGAAGGTCATTTTATGGTCATTCAACAACGAAGGTCATTCTTGAATGAAGGTCATTGCAAAGACCTTCATTCAACACGTGCAGGAAATGACAGAACACATACCAAAAGGTTAATGCGCGGTGAACGGAACTCATCACGAATTCCTTACGCCAGAGAGTGGCGTGCTCATCTCATTCGCTACCAGTACCACCTCGCACTTCGCAGCGACAGTCCAGCGCCGTTTTTATCTCGTCTTCCACCAATTCATAGCGGCAGTCCAGTCCTGTGTCTTCTACCAATCCGTTCATCTAGTGTCTTCTACCAATCCCTGGCGCCAGTCCTGTGCCTCGCTCATGACATCGCTGCTCAGCAGCACCACCAGGTAGGTGACGAAGCCGGCCACGATGGAGACCAGCAGGCGGCTGTTGATGGAGTACACGCCCGGAGCGCCGACCGCCGGCCGCAGCCTGTCTGCCAGCGCCACGAACCGGCCGGCCTCAGCCTCAGCGGCCGGCTGACGCGGCGGACTCCGCAGCAGCAGCAGAGTCGGCTGGCCGGCTGCCTCCTCCAGCCACTGGCCGTGCCGGCAGAGCAGCGCCGCGAACACCACTGACTGGACGGTCAGGATCACCACTTCGGCGAGCGGCGTCCGCGAGGCAGCGGGCATCACCAGCCACGACATCACCAGCGTGACGCTGCGTATGAGGTCGCAGACGGACGGCAGCGCGTAGATGGCGCTGAAGGCGGCCGTGGCGTCGGCGGCGGCCAGGTAGCGTCCCCGCAGGGCGGCGAGCGTGTCGGCCACGCTGGGCGGTGGCAGCGGCGGCGGCAGGCTGCCGGACAGGGTCGGCAGCGTCTCCAGAGAGAGGTCAGTCGCGGTGGGCAGGTGGGAGACGATCACCGTTGGTGGACCGCCACTCCCTGAGATCCACCTGCCGTCGGCGGCGGTCGGCCATGACGGTCCAGAGGAGAGCTGGGTCGGTACCGGCTGCAGCAGTCGTTCCAGCTCACAGGACATGCCGTCAAACACTCCACAGAGGGCGTCCATCAGCTGGAGGTCCAGCGTCAGCAGCGCCTGTGTGCGTACAGTGATGACGACTTCGAACAAGTTCCCGGCCAGGTGCGGCAGGAGGTTGTCCGCCAGAGAGAGCCCGCCGCCAGACTCGTACACGCGCCAGGTCTCGAGGGCGATGCGAGCTGCCGTCAGCGCCGCCAGGGCGAGGTGGATCAGCCAGCTGCAGCTGCGCGCCCTCTGGCGGCCGTATCGGTCCTGTGATGTCAGCAGGTCGTCTGTCCTCCTGAGGAGGTCCGGGATCCGGCCGCCGCGGGCCACCAGCAGCCACACGGACACCATAATCGACACGTTGATGGCCAACTTAAAGAGGACGCTCAGCAGCATGTTCTGCATGCTGTAGGCCCGCACGGCCCTGGGGCCGAGCCATGACGCCGCGTAGATGGTGACGAGGACGGCAGTCAGCAGGCTGGCGAGGCCAGAGCCGCTGCAGAGCCGGTACTGGTAGGGAGGTCGGCCGCGGAAGGCACCACACACCGGCAGAACACCGGTCAGTACTGCCGCCACGCGCCACGGAGACGACCACCGGGCCAGTACGCCGGTCACCGGTGGGTCGAACATGCTGCACCCGATGAGGGCCGACCCGACCTGGGCCAGGTCCGCCGCACACCTCCGAGGTGGTCCCCGCTGGCCCGCGCACCCAGCGACGAACGGCGACTCCGAGATAAGTACGGCCACGGTCGCCTTAGGTCGGACGGAGCCCGGCACTGAACTGAGGTGTGTGGCATGGTGCATTAGGAAATGGATGCTGTCGTGTCGGAGCAATATTTGGTTCAATAACTCAATACCTAATGGGGTGGGTAGCCAGTGAATAAACACATTAACTCCGTTTGTCCGGCATTGCGGGCGTCGAGCGACGCGAAAATGTCGTCAATGGAGCCACAGTGATGTTCCGACAACAGTGTGATGCATGATGGCTGCGGTACCACCGCTAAGTGTACGTCGTTAGTCCGGATGCCGGTCAATGTCGGTCCTTTCGCGCTGCTGCCGGTGGCACGTCGCCATTTCACCCTGATGACGCGCTTAGCGGAGGCGATTTGCAAAGCCGTAGTGTCATACTGCACAGCACCCGCTCGGATCAGTAGCGGACTCGAAGTCAACCGGAGTAGTTAAACGGTATATGGCGAAGCGACAATGTGACACACGTCAGGAGTTTCTCAGAGTGCGAGCGCACACTCGGTCTGGCAGTTTGAAGGCCACTTGCTGATTGTTAGTCTCGCGCCCGCGAGCCGAGGTATAGAGTCTATTGCTACTCAGGCGCAAGCTAATGGACTTTGCGCAGACTGCAGTGCCGACCATGTGCTTGCGCAGGGATCTAGCGATATAGTGAGGTGCAGGTGTGCGCACTGAGCGACGAGCCCAAGAGAGGCATAGCCGAGTCAGAGTTGTATAATGGCGAGTATGTGGGAACGTGGTCTCTTGCTTTGATTCTCACCGTGTCGTTGTTCCACCTGGCAGGTTGGACTGCTTCTTGTTATATTGAGTAGAGCCAACGCTATCTGCGATGTGTGTGTTCGCTTTCGCCCGTCGCGAGCCGTTCGACCCATAGAGAGGCTGGACACGGCTGCCTCGGGTCTCACACAGAGAGCTGAGACGCAAGGATACGCACGAGTTAACGACGTGAGAGAAGATGCTTGAGCAACAGCGTTATTATGTGCTTATGAGTTGGGGGAGGCACCCAGGGGCGGAGCGGTATGAGCATAAAAAGAGATACACCGAGGGAATCCAGCTTTGAGATCTGGATCTGTCGCGGGATCAGTCATGGGATATATCCAGATCTCAGGTGGACGCATAAGCCCGAGGTGAAACCTCTAGTATGACATCCAGCACAGTCGGCCCTTAGCGAACTCGCACACCTAGTTTCGAGAGTGCCGAGAGGAGTCCACACCGAGGTGATCCGTCATACGACTGCGAGATGGAGGCCAACCAGTCGATTCTGAGTGACACCAGTGCAGCTAGAGTCGCACCTCTTACTATGCGGCAGCCCTCGTCACTGCAGCTTGCTATCGCAACAAGTTTACGCACGTAGTATAGAACTCCTGGAAGTCCTACATATAGGTGGTTCCAAGAGTGTGATGCTAACCTTTTTGTGTTATGAGAAGTAAATTAATTTTAGATGCCGCGTAGATGTAAGTTCTGGTATGATTGTGATTCTATAGCATGAGAGGTTCTGAGTATACGCGTGTAACGTCGTCTATAGTCCGAGAGCGCCTTGTGAGGCAGCAGTGCTTGTGGCTCTGTGTTTGTCCTCGCATCTATGACCGCACCAGTCGGCGGCTTCCGTTGCTGGTGGTGATGTGCGACGGGAGGTGGCGGCCCCTCGAGTGAGAGCGTCCCACCCGAGTGCGCGGTAGCTTCGTACGGAACTATGGCCTGTGGCCAGCGGAAGAGATTTAGACGCAAGTGTATTGATAACGGATAGCGAGTATGAGAGCACAGGATCGATGATGGGCCCGCCCGCGGTGCTTGGAGCCATGGACGTGGCGAATGCAACCGTCTTGCACCGGCTTCTTGGCGGCGGTACCAGTGCGACCGCCGGAGCGTGCCGACACGTGCGCCGCTAGGGTCTCTATCCTGAACCGTGCTTGCGAGGCAAATACGAGTCAGGAGAGAGCGAGCGCGCGGAGGCACCGGAGCAAACCCCGCTCGACAGCGCGGGTCTGCCTAACGTAGAACCCGAGGGATTTATCGGATCAGAAAGCCACACCGCCTCAGAAACAGAGAGACATTTGATGCTATGCTATCGAGAAGGTTCTGACTCAACACGAGACGTCATAAGACAATCCTGAGATCTAACACGTAGTCTGCGTATATGCGTTAGATCCGAGACATCGTACATATCAGTAGCGTATGTCAGCATATATGGGTCGTACACAGATTATTATTTGCGCGCATAGACCAGAATTGAGTGAGAAATCGCTGATAAGCCGAGTGCCATTTCGCCATTGATCTAGGTCGCATGTGAGTAATTGCGATCTAGTTTTTAAACTCAAGAATCTGCTTGACGTCGGCCATGGCGAGCAGTGAGACTTCTGTGGTACGTTTGAGAGAAATGTACGGCTGGTCATAGAGTGCACTAGTGTGGATGTGGAGGGTAGATGAGTTCGAGCTTGGTGCGTGCGTATTATTAAGTTCGTGATAGGCACAAACGCGTCACAATCAGTGTATCTAAGTGAGCGTTGGGTGATGTGTATACAACTGACTCCTAAGAGTATAGTTGCGCCTGTGGGCGACCGCAGCTAAACGGATATTCGGTATTGCTCATGCGTCGCAGGCGAGAGTCCTGAGCGCTAGCTGTAACTTCGAAGAAAGAATATGGCTAACAGTGTCTATTGATCACTGTGAGGACGAACACTAACCGACCCGCGCACTGAGTGGCGATCTCGAGCCCAATTGGCAGAGATCTGACGGAAACTGCGCAGGGTGGAGTCGCACTTGTAATGCATCCCCCCACGCGGGAAGGACGTGCTGCTACAGTGATCGGCTCGGAAGGATGGGAAGGGGATGGCGTGGCAAACATGGGCTTTTCCCAGCTTTGGGGGTGCAGCCGGTGATCCGTGGCACATCTTCCTAAAACCCTACGAGCTCGGGAGAACCCGAGGAGCACACGGTCGCGCAGAATAGAGCACGGCTACTGAGATGTACTGTGACGCGTCTAGGAAGCAACCGCTAGTCGCCGAAAAGTATCTGGTGCAGCGGCATGCTCGAGACTCAGAGTAGTGTCTTACTAGAGGCGAAGATCTACCGATGCGGGGTCCGAAAGCTTCAGACGGAGGTCTCATGATTCTTGTAATATTCGGTTCTTTGATTATAGCGAGACGGTTTTCTGCGAGTAAGACTCCGCGATTAGAGTCCTCGGAAACCTCTTTGCAGTAGAGGCGCGGCTGTCACGCACAACACGAGGGTTGTTGAACACTGAGCAATCGATAGCTATTGCCGATACCTTGTAGCAATCGCATGTATTCGTTCTCTCTGATAGAAGCTTGATCGTCCGAGAGCTAGATAGTAGCATTCAGGTCGCCGTCAGGCTGTGAGTCAGTGCGAGATGTGTTTCTATAGGAGTATTAATAGTTGAGTTTTAGGTGTCGGCGAAAACATGTTATTTCGGATTTGAATAGCTATGTACAAACCCTTGTATATAGAACTAGTACACTAGAGATCATTTTTTCGAGAGAATGAATCACGCGGCCGCAATACGTTTTAATGTGTTTATAGTGGCGACCAATTGATGCGCGTCTATATTGAACTATCAATCTATCGCGAGAACATATGGGATAAAGGGGATACTAATTTTCAAGAAATTTGACCAGCGGTCAGGATCAAGGAGTCATTAGTTGGGTGACGCCCAGGTCTAGGTCCGACTCTCCGAGCGTGCGCGCCACTAAATGCCGAGCGCATACGACGGCTGGCGCGTTGTGACGCGGAGACGCGCCGCAATTAAGCATGGCGCCGAGGCAGCACGGTGGATGTTGCTGAACACATTGGTGTCAACTATCGCTGGAAGCGGTGTCTTCTTTTATTACCCTATCGTTGTACTATCATGTGAGTATTACTATTAGCTTAATCAATTAGCTGCGATAAGACCTTTGACAGAGCCGCACCTCCAGATGTGACCACTTCGTTCATGCACATATATGCGAGGACAATGAGAGCAACTAGTCATAATCTGGAGTCACCTTACGGGATACATATAGTCAGAATTACTAAAATATAGCATAATAGATTCAGAAATAGAATGATGACTCTGAGTATACCTCAATAATGATATTATATGAAAGGTAAAGCATAATTATCACATTATGTCATATTTCACCTCACATATTTCATCATTAATAATGGTAGTCAGTAGGTATCTGGAATTGACCTAGACTCTTATTTATAGGTCACACGAGATTACAGAAAAATTATCCGAAGATATACGTAAATTATTGTATGATAGGTACTATGAATTTACTTATGATAACCATGCAGTTCAAATACTAATTATTCGAATTAATAGACTGGAGCTATTGGCACGAAACTGTCATATATCTCAGTTGTACTGACAGTGTAGTGCCCGATCATTAAGAGGGCCATAGGAATGTGAGTGAGGACCATGAGCCTTGACGTTATTCGATCCGTAACTGACCGTGGATAACGCTATCAAACTTTCTCTTCCGATATCATATTTGTGTCGAGCGGTATATCTAGATATACATTGCATTTATAGGACACACAACCAGTAGATGTTAAACTGCGAAATTGTGAGCGTCGGCGGCGCGGAGCACGAGTCGGTCTCTGGTTTTGGTCGACCTCCTCCGCGCTATCTAAAAGTGGACACGCGTGTGACGAGACTCACCTGACGGTGATGAAGAGGAGAAGGGACGGGAGAATCCAACGAACCCCCCCCCGTAGCAGTGCGACGGGGTGCACGGTTCTCGAGTATCAATTCGGACGTACCACTCTACACCAATGCCACAGACACCCTGTAATGCGAATATATATACTAGGCGGACTACTCTCCAAATGACTTGAGACAACTTATCAGCACTGTGTAGTTAACCACCACCATTACCCGAGCGCCAGGAAAATGACCTCGCGTAAGGGCTTAAAGAAATTTCCACACCCAACAGTCAGCCATGTCTGATTCCATTATTAACATCACACAAGAGATTGTATCATACACGAGCTGTAGCGTGCTGCGCCACTCTTCCAGTCGGGAACAGGACACCGTAGTCACTTCGCGGCACTGAGATAATATGCACTGTCCACTATTACAGAACAGGCATATATGGTATTATCGATACTAACAATGTATGACAAGACAGTGGATGGTCCTTGATAGACACACGGACTATATAAGCTATAAGCTCGAGGGCGTACTACCAGAGGGCGGGTAAGTAATCCCGGAGGGCATCCTATGGGGAGTCCCCCTGGAGGGGGCCGCGCTCATGACGGCCGGGAACACGGGCACGGAGCCGCGCCGAGCCACTTCATCACGGCACCCAGAGCCTGACGCGGAAAGTATCATGCGCGACGACGAAATCCGCGCGGCAAAGCACAGCAGCTGGAGAGTAACGAGGAATCACATCGCGCGCGAGAGGATCTTGACACACCTCGATAAAGACACGTCGGTGCTGGTGAGTTGACCGACGAGCGACCTTGCTTAGTAGGCTTGATGGACGGGCCGTACCAGAGGGCGCCGCTGCTTCTCAGAGAGATCGTCACCGCAGGAAAGGGCGCGAGGCCCTCTTACCTAGGCGTTCCACACCGGCACGAGTCTCGTGCGTTACTCTCAGACGCGCCGGCCCTGTCTACGTCCGACGACCCTAGGACAGGACCCTTATCTGCCGCGGAGACGCTAGGTGCTCCTGACGAACCGACTGTGCGAATGCGTCCCTGTCCCACACGAGGGGCCCCTGAACAGGTCGGCAGGGCCCTGCGTGCCAGGTCTACTGCGACGGCACACGGACGCACAAGCAGCCAGCCGCAAGTCCCTTGCCAGGTCTAATACGCCTCTCGCTCTATCCGAAGGCGCTGCTCGCCGTTGGACTGGTCTGCCTGTATGGCTGAGCTACAGACCCAGCAGGGGCGTCACGCCTTGTATCTACACTTGAAAGGCTAACTCCTCCGCTAGTAGAAGGGGTCCTTCTGATCTCCGACGCGTAACTAAAAATGGCCGGCCCTGTTCTGCGAGACGCACGTGTCAGAGGGCCCCCGAGCACTGTCTCCGTCAGCACGATATCCTTGTCCAGCACAGAGGGGCCCGCCTGGGCAGGTGGAGGTCCCTCCCCAGGCCGTCTAGTTGTCGCTAAGCGGAGAGAAGCCACGCACTGAGCGCAGTCCCTTGCCAGATTACACAGCAGCCCTAGTTGGCTCACCGAGAACAGCGCGACTCTGGGCGCGCACGGTGCCCTCCGTGTCTCCGACGCATCCTATGACCAAGAGGGGGCCCTGGAACTGGCTAAGGTCTTACCGCACCTGTAGCTCCATGTGCAAACAAGCATGGATCGGACACCTGGATCAGCGCTCTCTGACGCAGAGACCACTCGAAGAGAGGAGAGCCCTGGAGGCGGGTTGAAGCTGAGGACACTTGTCGCTCTCGAAAACATGCGATTAGAGATCGTTGGCGCACTCGAGTGTTCCAGGGTCGACACCGCGATCGACCTCGAGGACCGTGTGGCAAGAGATAGGGCCCCTGTGAGTGATGCTGGGACGTACGACAGTGCGGTCGAGGACACAAAGACGAGAGGCAGCTTCAAAGCGCACGCCTGACTCGTTGATACAAAAGTAGGTACGCTTGTGGTCTACGGGACTTCGGAGCGCGGCGGGCTGCGTCGAGAGGAGCCAAAATGAAGATCAGGTAAGAGGCCCTTACTTACGACTCGAGCACTATGTTTTTATGACTGTTTTTGGAGAGGAGCAGGCAGCGCGGTGCGAGGTGAAGGTGTCTCCATTTTAATGCAGCTATATCTGCGAAACTCATGCTTATCTGCACGTGAGCACTCTGAAAAACTTGAGACTAAGAACACGGTCGAGTGGGGGGTGCGGCAAGCGACTGTGGAGGCTGAGATGTGGAAAGGAGATTTTCGGCGTATTGAGGCCACCCTGATAAGCTATGTTCATTGCCAAGCATCCCGTAAAACGAACACAACAGGCGCAATTTCCTAAAAGAAGTTTCCATTTTGACGCACAGTAACGTAAACTGAAATCCGCTGGCCACGTGTCAACACGGACCTTTGTTAACTGCGGGTGAGCAGCGAAGATCGAGTACCCAGCAGTCGGGTTAGCCTAATTTCAGACACACTAGAGAGAGACTATCGTTGGTCATAGGGTCCAATCTATCCACTGAGCTCCCAAGCCGGAAGGCCCAAAGCAAGAAGAATAAATAAGGAGGATTTATTATACACAATATGAAATATATCAAAATATCGGAGCTTTCGGTATATTGAACACCCTTCGTTCAGCGATATGAGGAACTTGGTGGTAACACGCAAAACCTCAGATTTAAATATTGTTTTGTGTGAGTAAGAAACCTCTTTGTATCTGATTATATATCACCCATTCCAATTATGTCTTTTGTGGATCCCAGAGAGTTTCTGAATAACAGGTCGGAAGGGCGTTTGAAAAGTTTGGAAGGGCACCGAATCAATCTAAAGGGCGCCCTAGCATTTTTAAAATGTAAGAATTGCAGCTGTTAAGGAAATAAACGTCGAAATTTCGCCGCCGCTGCCGCGGCGAATTTACCTGCCAAAATGTTTACTGTGATGCAAGCTGGCGTGACGACGGAGTCATTTGGGTCTCTCTTTGCGATTAAATTCGGAGGTAACGAAAAATAACGGTTAACACGACTTAAGAAAAACATTGTATTGCGTCCTCCGTGACCATTTGAAACTACTGACATACGGAATGCAAATTTATTGACTGTGAAAACGCAAGCTGGCGTTCATGTCGGGTCATTTGAGGGACACTTTTAAAGCAAACTCGACGGGAAAAAATGAAGGCAACCTTTTGTAGAGCAATTTGGCCTTTTCGAGAGCCATTTGGGCCCTTTTCTGGCCGCGGATCCCCCTGAGCGAAATCCTGGCTACGCCACTGTATGTTAGCCTGCATAATTTACGTCGGCGAAGCTTTCAATAGCCACCAAGCATTATATTTTCGGACCCAAATTTTGCCGACATAAATTATGTCCACCAAAATTAGTATTACTATAGTTGTATGCATGAGTGGCATTAATGATTCAGTTTATGAACGAGCCGAAGGCGAGTTCATAAACTGAATCTTTAAATGCCACGAGTGCATAACGATTTAGTGCATGGCCGAAGACTGACGGTTTAGAGCCACAAGTAACATATTTTTCAGAGCCGAGTTCAATGCAGGGTCAATTTACCTGAGGCTTTTAGAGTGTATAATCATTTTTGGGAATGTATTAACACTCCAGTTAATACACCACTACAGTTAAGCACATGGTCAACGTTAAAACAGTCTTCGGCCATGCACTAAAGCGTTTTAATAAAATTGTAATTATAACTTTCATGTTTGTAAATATGAACCATTTTCGTGTGGATTTAGTTCAGAACTGATTGCGCTTTACAGCTGTATAATTTTGTATCATTTAACACCTTCCGGTATTGGCGGTATGGCGGTGTAATCATAAAACTATTCAACAACAGTCAATGTTTAATTTAAAAACTGATTTCAGCACTGAAATATTTGTATGAAACCTTCAGTTTCACATGCATTGTAAAGACGATACATTTATCTTGAAAATTACGTTTGTTTCATATCTTTACGTTTCATATATTCGAAGCATTAATTTTAACCGTGAAACACGTCATAAAACCAGGAATTTGCGTTTGTGTAGCCCACATTGCACGCACCACACGCTACTCGCCAACCCACATTGCATACGCCAGCCCATTTATTGCTCTACACCTCCGTGTCTGTGGCATGCCGATCAGACTCTCGGTTCCCGGGATATCGATTATCGACCTGGGATGGCATCTATGTTTCGCGATTTTGCAATTGTAGAATTCAATTTTCGGCTCCTTATTGCAGTGGCCTGATTTCGTGTCAACATTAAAATCCAGGTCTCCTGTTATCAATGCCTATAACAATAGGCATAGACACTAGTCACTACTATAATTCCACAGGCACTCCGCACTACTATACTTTCATTAAATCAGCTCTGATATTGAAATAAGCCCCGTTTCCCTGCGGATGGTTACTTCTTGTGCCGATTGACGATGATGATGATGATTGTGGCTTTAGGGCGCCGCAACAAAGTAGTTATATGGCGCCCATGTGTGCCGATTGACAACAACTTCAGTTATCAAAGGCTGCAGTTGATTTCGGAGTCGGAGTCGTAGCCGACTCCGGAGGTCGGAGTCGGAGTCAGAGTTACCTGACAACCGGCCGACTCTGCAGCTCTGGTTAGTAGTTTCTCATTACAGATTACTTTAAGTGAATACCAATCCAAATGACCGAGGCTCATTTCGAGATGGTTTGTCACAAACGTAGCTTCTAGTGGCTGAAATGGCTAAAGGGTGATGGAGTGTAGTGATTTTAAACGTGTTTATTGATTTGTGCTTTTATACTTGTGTTTACTCAGCAGACTTGTATACGATTCAACTCTGATTGAGTCGCGACTCATAAATCAAGCAGTTTCTGCGACTCAAACTGATTGAGTCGCTCACATTTTTTAGGACTTGGCTTTGAGTCGTGATTGAATCGATGAGCTCATAGTAGAAGCCATGATTGAGTCGAACGACAAGTATTTAAGAGAGCTGACTGAGTTCGGGTTTCACCGACTCCAATCAACACGCAATTTAAGTTTCAAAAAGGAGCCTTCAAAACTTCAAGTTAATTAAAACCAATCCAATCAACAATTTCAACATATCGAATACTGAATAGCAGATAATATTAAATCACTCTCAGTTCTAAAGTGCAAATGTAATTCATAGTTTGAGTTGGGGATTGAGAGTCGTTATATGATTCAAAATAATTTTGAGTTGGGACTGATCATGGCTCAAAAAGTAACTATTTTGAATCGATTGAGTCGAAAGTCGCCGGTTTCAAAGTCTTTGATTGAATCGAATGCATAACTTTGAATGTCTGATTGAGTCGTGATTGAATCAATTTGCGTTGATTTTGAGTCGTGATTGAATCGTTCGAAAAATAATGAATCGTATTAAGGCTGATTTACTGTAGTGACTCTGAAATCGGAAGAGCCACGATGTGGAGATTTTTACGAATACATACATACATACAGGAGTAAACCATAATTCGTGCACTTGAAAGGAACCATGGCATCCAGCATGCACACATTTTGGCGCACACAGGGAACCAAAAGCTGCCCATTGCGATCCCAAATAGCCTAGCCACCTCACCTGACTGCTGGCAGCCTCTTCTGACGTCGAGCTGGACTGTGACGCCTCGGCGTCCTCCCCTTCCGCCGTCTCAGCGTCCTCTCCCTCAGCCATCTCGGCGTCCTCCCCCTCCGCCGTCTCGGCATCGTCCCCCTCCGCCTCCTCAGCGTCCTCCCCATCCGCCCCCTCAGCGTCGTCCCCATTCTCCGCCTCGGCGTCCTCCCCGTCGGCAGGCGCGTCCTCTCCCTCGGGCGGCGGACTGCCGTTGGCGGCCGGCGCGTCGTCGTCCCCTCCTCCTCCGCCGCCGCCGCTGCCGGCCGGGTAGCGACCGTACATGGCCAGCAGCTTCTCGATCGGCATGTCCTGCTCCTGCTGCAGCAGGTCCGCCTCGTCGCGCTGCTGCTCGGCCGTCTCGCTCGCCTCCGCCTCGTCCAGCGTGCCCTCGTCGTCGAAGTCGTTGACCATCATGTCGACGGTGGGCTCGAACTCACGGTCGCGGTCGCTGCCAGCCGGCGACGGCTGGTCGCGGCCGCCCGCCTGCTGCGCAACGCACACAGACGACATGTGTCAGGACGTGGGGCATGACAACAGCTTGCTGGGCGACCTGGACATTAAACGGAATACCTACCATGTGAGACATCATGTCATGACACCCACATTCAGCACAAGCGATATGCTAAATGGATATGCAAGGATCCCACTTAATAGTCATCCCACAGTGGTTGGGAAAAATAGCATACAGGGCAAAGTATTTTAGGAGTAGCATGGTATGCAACATAACGGATGTTGATTTTACCTTATCACTTGTCATGATGTTACACTGGGTCAGGGGATAAGGTTCCTTTGGACGATTTTTTCAAGTGTTATGGGTAGAAGTAAGTAGTAACTGACAATCACAAGTAAAATACCCATTCATAGGCATGAATACAGCAGTGCGATTTTGGTGAGTACTTCAATTTGTGTTTGATTTCCTAAAAATACTAGAATGCATACTAGATCACAGAACAGATGCAGTGATTAAGTAAAAATTGAAAACAAAAATACCTGCATTACCTAATGTAGAATACAAATAACCTAATGTAGAATACACATAACCTAATGTAGAATACAAATAAGACATAGCCATTATATTGCTATGTTATTATAGCAAACAATATAACTGATTGAAAATTGATATTTATCAAATTGATCTTACATTTAATATAACAATTAATGCTAACTAAGGAGCCTTTGTAAACTTTTGACACTTTCTAGCATGCACAGGAAATATGGGATGGTATTTTGAACCAAATTGTGTTTCATTATACCAAATAGACAATTCCCTACTCATTGATGTATAATAATACATTGTAATAAAATCACCCCTAATATTTTATTTTCGTGGTAAAAAATTATTCTCAACCCAAGGGTGGGATGACCAATGACTATAATACCCCCTCTTAAATCCAATGTTTGTTGATATATTGGTCAAACAGGCAGAGTTATAGGTTTGTCTATGATAGCTTATAGTGTTTTAAAAAATGCTTGATGTCAAAGCAAATGCAATGAGATGTATTGCTAATAACATGAAACTATCACAAAGTGTTGTGACTCATGCATCTCTGGGGAAACATAAAATAAAAGCAGCACTGCCAACCAGCTTAAGTCACCTTGAACAAAGCTATTTCAATTGGCAAGAATACAAACATGACCCTGAGGCCTGAAGTCAACATTTTGACACCATAGCTACCCTATTTGTGACTACAGGCAATCACAAAACTCTTCTACCACTGCGTTTTTGCCATTCATTTTGGTTTGAATGCACCAAACATGGTGCCACTTGCCACAGGACTCACATCCTTCCCAATCAATATTTTCAACTACAAATTTGTTTCAGGAGGGTTCCACTTCTTGCAGATACTACAAACTTCCTCTTCAAACACATTATTTTGTTCCCCCATAATTTTGTAAGAGGGACCCTCCAAGAAGTTGACTGAGGGCCCTGAGGTGCCCCCAGCCAGCCTGAGGAGCCTTTAAAGCCAACAGAAGGCCCTTAGTTGACATGTGGGGGTCCTTAGTAGGTCTGATGGGTCCTCAGAAGGCCTAAGACTAGTTGCAGCATGGCCTATCAAAGTTATCCAGGGCATTATCATAGTCACCCCACAGATCTTAAGTCACCCCATTAGACGGTACCCTTCATCTGAGTCTCTGACTAGCTGAACCATGGACTTTGAAGTTCATTACTAATGATCTGATAGAACTAAGTCAATTCTGACCTTAAAGGATTCCCCAATATAATTTGGAGGCATCTAGTCACCAGTTCATGATGTTCCAGTAACTCTTCAAATCATGGTTGCATTATTTGCAACATGAGGATTGTGTGGACTATGGGGATAGTTGTGATCTTCATTTCAACCTATCAGCAACAAGATTTACCCATCGCTGATTGGTCAATGCTGAAGGTAACTTCTGTCACTTACAGTCCACACAATCTTCATGTCACAAAGAAGGCAGCCCATATTGTTCTAGGACCATAAATATTATAGAAAACCTAGACAATGTGTTTCCAATTATTAAGTTTCATATAGCTATTGTGTCAACACAAATTAAAGGCTAGATCAACTAATTTGTTACTTTTATAACCGGAATTAACTTGAAGAGAAAATCAAAATAATTGCCTATAAACAAAAATACAATAACATGCAATGATAGATGCTATTTGTTGTGAGTTACCACAACATCCTGAAGCGAGTTATTGGTTTGTCAAAATTTGAGAGTACAAGTGCTACATGTTGCGTTCTTTAGGGTCCAATAGTGTGAATCTGTGATTCGAAATTAATATATAAATTTCTTGAGAAGAAACTGAAATGAATAACACAACAACAGCATTGTAAGCAGCCGATATGCAATAGTGACCTGTCTATGGCTCTAAGGATAAGGAGATCGTGGTTTGCCAGACTCCATATGAATAATACTCTGGGAATTGGCATAACCTGATACATAGTGTCACAGATGGTAATATTTTATGTGTTGTATGATAGTCTGTTTGTATGTATGAGAGTAAATGTCTAGATAATGTGATGGTGTCATTGAAATGGTAACCACGAGGGAAAATGGACTTCATGTCTGGAATCACAAGTTACAATCTATCTATTCTATACTATCTATCTATAATAGTACTCTCCCTCAATTGCAGCTATTTGCCATACAAATTAAACTCACACTAGCATTTCCCGAGCTTATCATGCCACTTGGTGTTGTAGAAAATGCTGACGTACCCAATGAATAAAAAAAGAGCAAATGGCATGATGTCTGCCGTCTGGTAGACGTCAGTCATTAGATGGCAATCCACTTCTACATGAAATGTCAGCGACAACAGGGATTAGATGCAAATGCTTATTTCTTATTAAATTTTACTGACGAATTTGAGAATTAACTAAGCTTAATTACATGGTATCAAATTAACAAAGCCACAGCAAAGCACGGATTTTTCAGACATTTATGGCGCATTTCATTAAAACATTGCATAAGCTAAAATCGTTAATATAACAATGTTGTTAAGTCTGTAACAAATTGAATTGGTTCATTCCAGATTTATATCACACATTTGACGTCAATTATATCAAATAAGTAGACAATAACTTACTTCAGACATTTTCAGGTATCTTCACACTCCGCAAAACACAGCACAGGTGCGTACACATTAGAGATGTAAAATACAATGAATGCTAATTTGAAGGAATAATACAAATTTTCTGCGCACAAAATATTTACCTTTGAAATACAAACATCAAAAATAACTTTTGAAGATAAAAAATATACCCTGAGTCATTTTGCCGTCATTATTACACCCTAGAGCGGATGTATTTTACTGAATGAAGACCGGCTCTGCGGCTCTCAGTGTATTTTTTTTAACGGGGATGCACGCAAACTGACAAGAGCGGCAGCACCTTCCGAAAGTGTGGGGGGGGGGGACGGAAGCATTTTTAAGTTGATTATTTCCATGCAACGTCCATAGGCGTTATGTTAGGTGTGCTATTCGATGCGACCCCCGTCAACCGAATGAAGTGCGTTAACGTAAACGCGATGTACGAATTTCGGCCGTAGCACAATGCGTACAAACGTGGCAACTTGGCAGAAAATCACGGCGGCCGGCGACATTGCGGTCGAATGTGCACGTGCAGTGTGCACCCACTTAATCTGTTTGACCCCAGATCAGGAGCAGGACCTTATTTAACATGTTAACTGGGGCCGCAGTGCATTGAAATTCCCCCTCCCCCAGTGGATGCAAGCACCGCAGTCGACGGGGACAAATCGCATCGAACTATCGCCGAGGCATCCAACGCGCCCCCAACCCCCCCACCATGTTAGCAACATTTTTCACTGACAAAACGGAGCGGCAATTTTTTTGCCCCCAACACTCGCAAGCCTTGGATCCGCCAGTGAAAATCTCCCGCAGTGAAAATTCCTTAGAGAAGGCCTTGGCCCAGATATGGAAGTACATGCAAATCCATCAAAATAACAAACGTGAGTGATATCAATGTTTCGGTTCATGTGAATGCCATATTTTCCTCTTACAGTTCATGTTCAGTTTTGGGCACATGTCTCGGTAAAGTAAAAAGTTGAGCTGCTTTTAAAGCACACGGGCCAATAGACCCAAGGCCCAAATATGCGTTGACTCAATCCGTGAGCATTGACCTCAGTCCTCAACTAGGTTGCTTTGGATTTCAGACTTCAAAATTGGCGTGAAATACTAAGCAAAAGTAATATAAACAAGTTTGCAGATTCGACAAAAAGCAATGAGCGCACGACACCACTATACGGACACTATTCTAACGAACCGTATAGTTTACACCTACAAACGCGAGTGCATGTATAACCGAAAGTGTAACATTTGGGTACAGACTACAGGATCAATAATAATAGGGGCTGCAGGCAGTGGTGGGCGTCTACTGTCTAGTTATCCTGGTGGTGGGCATCGCTACTACAAAATGCAGCTCCGTTACTCCGTTACTCATACAAGTACCCAGTAAACATGCCGACGTCAGGCCGACCGCCGACGTCGGTTTTACGTCGGCTGGACGTCGTATACGTCCGCCTGTGCCGACGTCCAGCTGACGTCGGCATGCCGCTGCTGAGATGCCGACTTCTGCCGAGGCCCGACATCGAAATGTTTATTGGGTAGTTCCGTTACTCGTTACTCCATTACTTTGCGACCAATGTAACGGAAGTTACTTTAGTCCGTCACTCCGCTACGTAAGTGTAACCCTCGCCAGTGCAGGGGTGGGAGCAATACCCCAGTGACCCCAACCCTTGTTGTGTTTTCTCGGGAATAACTCGCGTGTTTATCAACTCATTGCGATGTCACGTTCAGTTACCTACTTTATAACAATTCGCCACGTACTCAGACAATTGCAATGTTTCTGAAGGTCGTGTCAGACGCAAATGGCATCCCGTTGTATCGATGCTTCTAACTTGTGCACTTTCCGAGTGTTTGTTGTTCAGGAACATATGAACAGGCCAGCTGTTACCAGGTGGCATTTATGGTTTCTACTGAGATCATGACCTCGGTCGACCATTTCAGAGGTCAACCGCATTTACTGACCTCCGATGACCTGAGATAACTTTTTGACCTCTCGCAGTTTCTAAGACATTTTGTGACGCTGATTTCAAATTTGGTGCCATTTTACATCATAATATGTTTCACTGGGTCATGTTCTTACACAGGTTAACCGAGGTCGCTGACATCAGATTTTTTATTTATTTTTTGATGCATTGATTATCAGCAAAAACTATTGTAAATAAAATATATCAAAAAATTAGCAATATTGATCATTAGAGACAATAGCGAAAAGTCCCTCCTTCACTATCAAGAACGTGTTCATCTTGCATAACTAACAGCACGGTATTCATGAACCACTGGGATTCTATATTCGGCACAGCGATAAAAGCCCGAGAAAACGCTCAATCTAATAGTGACCCTCAAACCATCCCCAAAAAGGGAACCGTTGCCACATCAGCACACATTATCCAGTCACAGCCGGACATAACCTGATATAAATTCATACTGGCTTCTTCGGGAGGCCCGAGACATTCCCACCAGACAAGGAGTCATCACTAAACGCAACACACAGATGAATCGGGCTCACTGCTTCGCGACAAACTCGGCCAGATAGTGCTGCGCCTCCAGCCTGTGACTGAGCGGCATTGCCTCCGGCGGGGGCGGCGGGTGGTGCGGGCGGCGCGGGCGGCTCGCGACGGCGGCGGGTGGGGTTGGGGGCCGAAGACCCAAGAGGATTGAGGTGGCCGCGTGCGACTGGACCGGCGCGCGCACGCCTCTTCTGTTCGTCACACTGTGTACCCTTCCGGCATGTTTGGCCAGGATGGCGGCAGTTTTGAGCGCCTTCAGACAGAGCGGACACTCGTGAGGCCTCTGCTCTGAGTGCTTGCTCATGTGGCTGTTAAGCTTCCCCTTGGTGACGAACCCATCACCGCAGCACTCGCAGACATACGGCCGCTCGCCCGTGTGACTGCGCATGTGGATCACCAGGTTGTAGCGCTCCTTGAACGCCTTCTGACACGTGGAGCACACGTGGGGCCGATGTGCCGAGTGCACGCGCTGCTTGTGCAGGCGCAGATTGGCCGAGCAGCGAGTGGCGTGACCGCAGATATCACACTGGTAAGGCCGCTCGTCGGCGTGGATGCGCACGTGGATGTCCAGGTTGTTCTTCCAGCGGAAGCACTTGCCGCAGACGGAGCACTGGAAGCTGCGCTCGCGGTGCTGCGCGCTGTGTTTGCGCAGAGCGGCGGCGGCGGAGAACACGGCGCCACAGGTGCGGCAGACGTGCGGCCGAGGCGCCCGGTGCGTGCGACGGTGGACGCTGAGCTGCGCCAGAGTCGCGAACGTTGCGTCGCAGGTCTCGCACGTCAGCTGACCCTGGCCGGCAGCAGCGGCTGGGACCGCGTCGGGGGTGTGCCGGGCTGGCACGGACGGCAGACGACCGCAGCTGCACGAGACCGGCGGCGGAGAGTCGTCTGAGTTCAGCTGACGCTGGTGTGCGTCGCCAGCCGCCGGCCGCTGCTGACAGAAAAGACATGGTCCACTGTCACCGGCGGTGACCACAACAGCCGCCGGCGCCGGCGACGGTGACTCGGGCAGATCGTCCGCCACACACTTGTGCCGCTTCAGCGCACGTGCGTTTACGAACTTGCGCTGGCACTTGGCGCACTGCTCCTGTTTGTCGCGGTGCCGGTTCATATGTTTCTGCCAGTAGAACTTGATGCTGAACGCCTTGCCGCACTCGTCGCACTTGAGATTCGCCGACGGTTTGTGCACTGCGTCGATGTGTCGGTCCAAGGACTGCTTCCTCTTGAACACCTTGTCGCACTGGTCACAACGGAGACTGCCGGGGTCCGAGTCACCTGCGGCCGCCTGACCGGACGGCACGGAACCTTGCACGTCCGCCCGCGTTGTCGGGTCACTACCGATGGTCGGCGACAACACATCATCGTCCTCCCCAGACGGTGCGTCCGCCGCCTCATCGTCGTCAGAAGCACGCCACTCCTCGTCAGAACGGCGCCACTCCTCGTCCCCCTCGTCCTCACCGTCTGCTTCAGTCACCGCCGCGTCGTGCCTCTCTCCCACCTCCCCACCGGTGGTGTTTTCCCCAGCGACAGCGGCGGTCTCCGGCCCACAGCCGGCCGTCCTGCCGGCGGCCAGCGCCGTCAACGTGCGTCTCAGCTCTGCCGCCGCCTCTGCGCCGTGACTGCGCAGGTGCGCCGCGTACCGGTGCACCTGGGCGAACCGCCGCCGGCACACGGGACAGCGGTGCCGGCGCAGGCTCTCCGCAGCGCCGTGCTGCGCCAGTTTGTGCGCCACCAGCTTGGCGGAGGAGTTGAAGGCGGCCGGACAGCGGCGGCAGCGGCTGAGCAGCGCGCCCTGGTGGACGGCCAGCGCGTGCCGACGCAGCGTCTGCCAGCCGGAGAAGCTGCGGCCGCAGGCGGCGCACGGTAGCCGGCCGCCCTGCAGGTGTGAGCTGAGGTGGGCAGACAGCGCCCGGCGGTCTGACACTCTCACCGGGCACAGGCTGCATGTCAGCTGCGCAGAATCACCGGGAATCTGGCAGGCAGATGGAACAAAAGGTGCACCATATGATACATCACATATATTAAAAGATCATTTGCTATGCTATGTGATATATCACAATCACTGACACAGAATGAGTTTCTGTCACCAGGGGGATTCCACGACAAAGCGACCAAGGCTTGAAACCCTCATATTTGTGAAAATTCTGAAATGAGTATGGGGTAATCTCGGGTGCTAACTGCTAAGCCAGCTGTGACAGTCTTAATGTTGTCAGATCAACGGTCACCGAGTGCCTCGGACATTTTTGAGAGGTCATGTTGTAAGGCCATCTTTGATCGCCTGTAGCTTGTTAACGAGACAGCACGAACGTAATATAATTTCACATGGTTTAATTCGGCAATGAATGCGAGGAAACTTTTGGCGATTGTCGGATTTGTTTTTGACCCTGTGACTTCGTGACCTAGTTTTCCATGAAATATCTCGATCTGTGGCATAACAAAAATGCATTTTTGTCTGGAAGCTAAGTCAGTCTTTATCAATATTCTTTCAAAAGAAAAAGTTTAAAAAATGCCTATAAAAGAGTACGCTATAAGTAGTAACGCCAGTGGATAGGTCTAACTATTCTACGAGGAAAATTCAAGCATACTTTTGTGATCTCAGGTCAAAATCAAGCTCGTATTACGGTCAAATATTGCAGGTAGCGCTTTGAACACATGTATGTGTATCTCTGGACTGGGTAAAGATATCGAGATGCAGTAAATGACAGTGAATAGGTCAAAGTATTCTGAGACAAAAATGTAATATTCTTTTGTGATCTAAAGGTCAAAGTCAAGGTCATATTTAAGGTCACAATTTCAATATTTGACCTTAAAGGAAACAGTTCACCTTCAACATGGGTTTTGAACTGAGATAGCAGTTAAGTAGCCCGTGTTGAAAAACCCCTAACTGCAAGTTTTCTGGGCTGAAAGGGCTCTCCAGACGAAAATATTTGACTTTTTGTCGAAGGAATGTGGGCCATAAATAAAGAATGTCAAGAATGTGGGCCTCACGCACCTGGAAAGGGGGCAAGGGAGGGAGGCTATACATAATCTTACGCGACTACTTTCGAATATCTGATTGGCTGAGCCACGTTTGACGTTGCGGAGAGTACGCATATAGTTTGATAAAATTTATAATGTACGTCGTTCTGTCCTGAATCAGCGCCATGTATGGCTATTTTTGACAATAGGAAAAAAAGTTGTATTTCAAAATATAGTCAAATCGTGTTTGAAAAAAAAAACAATCCAAGGTGAACTATTTCCTTTAAATATAACATTGACCTTGACCTCAGATCACAAAAGTATATTTACATTTGCGTCTCAGAGTACTCAGACATATCCACTGTAGTTTACCGCATATCGATAGCTTTATCCAGTCTAGAGATACACATTACACAGACATGTGTTCAAAGCGCCACCTGCAATATTTTACCTTAAATAGGCCTTGATCTTCACCTTAGATCACAAAAGTTTGCTTACATTTTCGTCTCAGAATACTTAGCCCTATCCACTTTCATTTACTGCATATCGATATCTCTACCAAGGTCATATTAAGGTCGTAGTTTAAATATTAGACTTTAAATATGACCTTTACCTCAGATCACAAATGTATACTTACATTTTCGTCGCAGAATACCTAGCCATATTCACTGTCGTTTACAGCATCTCGATATCTTTACCCAGTCCAGAGATACACATACATGTGTTCAAAGCGCACCTGCAATATTTGACCTTAAATACGACCTCGTCCTTGCCTTAGATCACAAAAGTATATTTATATTTTCCTCTCAGAATAGTCAGACATATCCACTGGCGTTTACTGCATTTCAACATCTCTACCCGGTCCCGGTCTGAAGATACTCTGATACTGAAGATGAAGATATATGTTCCCAGCGCCGCCTAACGGAGTTTTTGCCAAGCTTAACCCGCGCCCCACTGGGCCTCTGCATTTCCTTCGCCCGACCTGGGGGAGTGTTTGAACACCCCACCCCCCTCTAACTCGGCTCCCATAGCACGTAGACCAAAAAAAAACAACACTGTTCGAACCGTTATCAAAAGTCATTTCGAAACTATTTCAGACTTTTTTTCGCTCACGTCAAAACTCAGGTCACCAGAGGTCATCGAAGCGTCAAATTTTTCCGTTTTAAGGGACATCGCTCCGAGAAGCCCCAAAGATCTCGGAACTATTATTCTAGAAACAAACGTTAAAAAAATCGCCAGCCATGAAATTTGCAATCGCATTATCAAATTGACCTTAGGTCATATTTAGGTTCTAGAGGTCATTAAAGTCAAAATGCGATTTTTTGGCAAAAAAATACGTTCCCGAAAATAACTTATTACCTAAGATAACGGCGAATACTGTTTACGCCATCGTGTTTATCACGTCAAGGCGCTTTGAAATATGTCAATTTGATCATGTAAGGCCAACTTAAAAAAAAATACCTCAGTGTTCCAAGGTCAAGTGGTGACCCAAGTAGGTCATGTTGCATATCAGGAGATGTGTCTTGACGAGACAAACACACTGGTGAAAATTACACTTCTATATCTTCATTATGTTTAGAGTTATTGACGATAAGGTGTTAGTGACCTCGGATGACCTCAGATGACCCCGTAAGGGTCACTGAGCAAAACCTGCACTTGGATCATACATAATATCCTATAATAACATTGTCCCGAAGAAAATGGACTGATATCGTCGAAAAAGAAAGCAGTTGAATATTTATCCATTGATTTATAATGGGGAGGCCACAAAATTGACCCGACCTCAGGTCACCGATATCAAAAATCCGAGATAAACATTTTGTAGATACTGATGACTGATGTAATCCTGTAAAAGTTTGGATATCGATCCGTTAGAAACTGTTGGGTCATGGCATGACCGCAATTTGTTGGGTAGGTGGTTCACTGGAGAACCGACCTGGTTGACCTGACCTAACCCGAACGAAACTTGAAATTTACGCAAAATGTGCGGAAAAGGAATCAATTGATTAGTTATGCCAAATTATGGCGCGACGCTACGCGCCGCCGTTCCTTTTCGTGTATCTTCATTAAAACAGGAGGGGGGGGGGGTGTTCAAACACCCCCCCGTGGGGCGAAGGTTAAAGGAAATCGTTCACCTTGGATTTTTTTCAAAAACAATTTGGTTGTTTTTTCAAATACAACTTCTTTTCATAATGACAAAAATAGTCATACATTGCGCCGCTTCAGGACAGAAGGATGTAAATTATTCATTTCATAAAAACTATATGCGTACTCTCCGCAACGTCAAACGCGGCTCAGCCAATCATATTCGAATTATAGTCGCGTAAGATTACTGTACAGTCTCTGCCCAGGCGTGTGAGGCCCACAATAGACTCTGCTCAGGCGTGTGAGGCCCACAATCCTTCGACAAAAAGTTAAATATATTCGGCTTGAGAGCCCTTTAGCCCGAGAAAAAAACTTGGCAGGTGGGGTTTTTTCAAACACGGCTGCAAAACTGCTTATCTCAGTTCATAAACCCAAGTTGGGAAGGTGGACACTATTTCCATTTAAAGATTCTTATAGGCAAAATGCACACTAAAAAAACAACAAAACCAACAATGAATTAGAGGACTGAGTTTGGCTCATACATTTTTTTGTGCCACAATAGAGATGATTTCAAGGAACACTTAGGTCACAATCACGGGGTCCAAAGAATACAACAGGACAAAAATCCAAAATGCCAAATGTTTCCGGTCGCATCCTATGCGAACTAAAAAACATGTGAAATGATCAATTACGTCGTGCAGTTCGTTCACAAGCTACAGGCGATCAAGATGCTTAAACCATGACCTCTAAAAATGCCCAGAGGCTATAAACTCCTAGGACCGTTGATAAAAAAACTGTCCACAGCTGCTTAAAAAGCGAATAATCACCTTGAAAAAAAAACGAGAAACAGCGTCAGAAAATAGATTGAAGAGAAGCAAGAATAAGTATCTATTATAGTAAGGCAAAGAACCTATATTTACGCGGAAAAAAGCAAAAATTAAAATAGTCAATTATTGGTTGATAATTCACTTTTTTTCCTCAAAGTAATGCGAAATCAGCTGGCTGAGAAACGCAACGTCTTGATTTAGTAAATGAAAAAAAATGGATCAGTGTCGTATACATGGTGGTACTTGCCCAAGTATTGTTGAAGATGCCGGAAAATACAACGCTTTGAAAACCATCACAGTACTTGTAAGTTTAGCATTCGTCACATTAGATTAACTATTGAAAGTGTAGTGTCCGCCATCGTCGGCTCACTGTTCCGTGCCTGGGGCGGCTGTCTGGGATTTATGTGTCACAAGGTCATGGCCGGAAGCGGCTGCCGCTCGGGCGGCCAATCAAACAGCGCACGCGCGTACTGGTGCGAGGGGGGTTCGGTGAGTGGGGAGGGGACAGATCAACCATTGTACGCGAAGCCTGCGAACGTTCAGGCAGCGCTGAACGCTACGCATACGCTACAGAAACGTGTTTAGAAAGTTTTATAGAAGCATTAAACATCAAAAATCACATGCATAGCATTACCTGACCAAAGGTTCATTCTTGCAATAAAAAGACATGAGGTACTGAAACAGTATGGTTTTGTCCAGCACTTACACTTCCCCAAGTCTTACGCATCTGGTGCGTCATAATCATACGTCAGCTTCACCAAAAATCAGCCAATAACAGCGATTGGAGTTACCGGGTACCCGGTCCCCGCACTGTTAGACTGAATATTAAATAATTAAGAGGTTCTTGGAAAATGTGAAAGCGTCACAAGTCATTTCGAGCAATGGCCACAACTTGGCTATCTCAACTCAAAACCTAATGTTAAAGGTGAACTATTCCCTTTAAGCACCCCAGATTACCACAACAAACTATTTCAGAATTTTCACAAATATGAGGGTGTCAAATTTAATTAGTTTTGGTCGATTTGTCGTGGAATGCCCCACCATGTCTTCATATGTGTAATGTGTAGTACCTAGTGTACCTGAACTGTTGCCACAGCAGATCTGATTCTGCTAGGCAACAAAGTGATGCTATCTTATCAGAGAGATACCTTGAGAAACACTGTCAATGAGACCACAGCAAGGCCTATTTTCACACAGTGCACACTGCTGTTACTAGCAAGTCAACACTGCAGGAGCATAAGACTGAAATGCAAAACAAACAAATTACAATGACAAGCTCCTAAGATGCATCCTCACCTGAGAAATATGTCTTGCATCAGCACACATCTTCAACCCTTGTCTTATGTTATTGGCTAGCATATCGTAGTAGTCAACTCTTTGGAAAAGTCCAACACAGCTTTGGCAAACTGAACTCAATTCTAACGGTATACCAGTCAGTTCAACTGGTGAACCCTGAGAGAAAGGTGCTAGCTGCGAGACCTTTGAAAATGACTCATTGCTAGATTGGCCACATATCACACATTCCAGAGGAGGTGATATGTTTGAACTTGCTGGTGGCAGCAGACACAGAGTTTCAGAATTCGGTGGACTGGATGGTGCCACTGCCATTGGAATACAAAGAACATTATTTGAAACATCAGTTGGTCCAACATAGCTAACTTGAATGGCAGCACTGTGCTGGTGAGTTGCTTCAATTTCCCAATTATTGACGCAAGCTGATCCACCAGACACAGCCATGGTGTAGCCTGAAACAAAATAAACATTGAATTAACACTGGAAACTATAACCAATGTATGTGCCACACATACCATTAGCCAGTGATGAGCACAGCTAACCGAAAAGCTAGCTTCGCTAACCGCTAATTCGCTAACTACAAAATTAACTTTGCTACCGCTAAAACACTAACAAAATTATCGGAAGCTAACGCTAACTGTTATCCGCTAATGATAATCAAATAAATTTAGCTTCGTTTTTTTTTTGTCTCTAAAACCCTTAAAATTATACATAGAGAGCCAACACTATAATGCTGTACATTAAACATAGAGCTATCCAAAAATAATTATGATCAACGAGTACACAAATAATTAAATTAATAAATTAATTATTTGTTACTTTAATTCAATTTATTTCAACAGAGGGAGGAGGGTGCTTCGTCCCTGTCATTCCCTCTTTCTTACCTTCCCCTCCCCACTATTACACCTGATGATGGCTTAAATGGAATAGGTCACCTTAAAAGTTGTCTTGAAATTTAACCATTTGGGGTAATTTGAGCTGTAAAAAACTAATGTGACATTTGTTTGGACGATAGATGGGTATCCGTTAAAAATGGGCATGTTTCTCTTTTCTCCTTCATGGCAACTTCATGACAATGTATGACATCATGCATATGATAGCGTTGATACGAAAGCTGATGTACACAATAATGACGGACTCTAGGCATAAATATACGCAGGCTGCTTGTAACGGAAACAACAGGTATGGTTATTGTGATTGATGCTTATAGCAATGGCTTGTAACGGAAACAACAGCTATGGTCATTGTGATTGATGCTTATAGCAATGGCTACAGTTAGTTTGCAGCAGAATCTGCGTATGAAGCAGTTTTGACGTCAACAGACATGATGCCATACTACCGCCGAAGTTTCGGGGAAATTAAACCTTGTCTTCTACAAGGGGCCTTCTAGTCCTGTGTCGAAGTACTTAGCGTACTAAGGCATTTCTTTCACAACAATTTTTTATCTGCTCTACAAAATCTGCTATCTCAGTTCAAATCCCACGTTAACCCTATTACTGTCGGGGGGGGGGGGCGAATCAGCCCCCCTTGAGTTTTTTTCTCGCGTACAGTTCATTCATAACTCAACCCAGAATCTTCAAACTTGCTGACTTTTCCTAACATTTAATTGTGCATCGAATGGTGTACTTTTTCCCAAATTAAATCACTAGGAAGGGTCCAAGACAGTTTTTAGGGGGCGTGTTCGGCCGTTTTGACACAAAATCTTTGAATGGTTAAGCACTCGTGGAGAGTTGTGTGTTGAAGGAAGTGTTAGCGAAAACACTTCGGTAGATAATTGATTGTCTTTCAGATGGCGAATCTCTAAATTTCAAAATTTGAATTTTTGAAATACGTTTTACAATATGATACAAGTTTTGTATTTCATGTTTAAAAAAACTGGAAATATATGTAGAGAAAACATGCCAATCAAGTTTTGAAAAGTTAGTGATAACTAAATATTTGATGACCTGATTCAGGTCAAATGATTAACCTTCCAAATATAAATAATATGTGAAAAGGAAAAACAGGGGTTTAACACATTGTATCAATCCAATTATTTTAGTATAATGTCATTTTAGTCCCTTTTGGATGAACAGGATGATTTTTTTAGTCAGTGACCTTTTCAAAGGTCATTCAAGGTCACGAACACTTTTTTATCAATAACTCGTGACAGGAACACCATAGAGCACCATACTCGCAAATGGTCTCAAAACGTTTGTCTCGCCAATAAACATCTTTTGATATGCAGTTTGACCGACTTATGTCACCTTGACTTTTTCATCAAATTTCAATTTGACAAAATTTATATGATTCGAACCACAATGATAAGAGAAACACGATGGTATCAAAATAAGCGCTCTTATGTTTTAGATACAAAATAAAACGAACAAACTTTTGCTGACCACATTTTTAAAAAAACCATTTGTTGACCTCTACAAGCCCAAACTTGGACCTGAGGTCATTTCTAATGCTAGTGTCAAAGAACAATTAAAATGCTTTGCAGTACTTTCTCGGATTCTCCAGCTGCCAAGTTTCGCGAGATAATGACAAGGTTCCTGAATATAATGTTTTGATTGACAAATATGACTTTGATGAACGTCATATGACCTTGAAGTAATGCCAGAGGTACTCAAATTTTGACCAAAATAGAGTCTTGTCCCGACCCTAACCACATACCAAGTTTCATGTTTCAAGCTCTATGGAGCCGATATCTAAGGCCCCCCCGACAGATTCCGTAATACTGTTCACCCTCCAGGAATAGGGTTAAGGAAATAGTTTACATTGTATTTTTCACAACACAATTTGATTATATTTTCACAAATACAGCTTCTTTTCATAAAATATCAAAATAGCCATACAATCGCGCGATTCAGGACAGAACACGTAAATGATTAATTTCATCAAAACTAAATATGCGTACTCTCCGAACGTCAAACGCGGCTCAGCCAATCAGATTCGAATAGTATAGTCCGCGTAAATTACTGTACAGCTCTGCCAGGCGTGTGAGGCCCACCAAAGCCTCTGCCCAGGCGTGTAAGGCCCACAATCATTCGACAAAAAGTTAAATATATTCGGCTGCAGAGCCCTTTCAGCCCAGCAAACTTGCAGTTACGGGTTTGTCAACACGGGCTACAAAACTGCTATCTCAGTTCAAAACCCATGTTGAAGGTGAACTATTTCCTTTAACCCGCGCCCTACTGGGCGGGGGGGGGTGTTTAACACCCCCTGCGTTTTAATCAAGATGACGAAAAAACGGCGTGGCGCGTAGCTACGAAAATTTGTATAACTTATCATTGGTACCTATTCCGCACATTGGCCAAAATTCGAGTTTCGTGTCAATAGGTCAGATCATCAGGTCAGGTAAGCGACCACCTCCCACCTCAAAAAGTTTTGCGGTCGTCCATGACCACAGTTTCCAAGGGAATCGATATCAAAACTTTTAGATTTTTAATTGTCACAGAAGCTATCCAAGATCCCAAAATGGATTGCATTGTAGCCACAGATCTACAAAAGTAATTCGGGTTTTTAATATCGGTGACTTGAGGTCGGGTCAATTTTGTGACCTCTAACCATTATAGTCAATGGGAAAATATTTAAAATGCTTTATTTTTCGAGGATATCAGCAAATCCTTCTGGATAATATTATCATAAGATATTATTGTATGATCCAAGTACAAGTTTATGTCAGTGACCCTTACGGGGTCATCTGAGGTCCATCCGAGGTCACCAACACCTTTTCGTCAATAACTCTGGATATAATGCAGATAGAGAAGTGCAACTTTCACCAATGAGTTTGTCTCGTCGAGCCACGTCTCCTAGTATGCAACATGACCTACTTGTGTCACCACTTGATCTTAACCTGTCACCACTTGACCTTGACCTAGGAAGTCATGGCCCCTGTAATCTGTTGGCAGATAACATTGAAAAGAGAAACCTGTCCAACATCAGTCATAATATCAATTTGTATGGCTCGCTCATTGTTAACAATTACGTTAATACATGATTATGAATGTATGATGATGAGTGGGGTTTTAGGGCGGACCGACGGCGAAGGTCACATGCAGCCCAGATTATGAATGTAGTGATTTTTTCCTCCAGAGAATGGCTATGCCACCATAGGATCTTCCAGCTAGCAGGGCACTGGATGAATTGAAGGCAGAAATTTATAAACCAAGGAAGTCTGTATGGTTATTGTTCAATGTTAATGATTCAAACTTAGATTTTAGACAGCCATGTTTCTTGAAGGAAAACCAAATCATTATTGTTACATAAAGACTACAACTCAGGAAATGTGTTTTTCAGTGAATGACAGTTGAATGAGCAAATTTGAAGTACATTAGGAGCAGAGGTTGTTTGTTAGGCAGATAATGGCAGTTTATATACAGTACAGTAAGAAATTACCCCACAGTCATATCATCATCACTTGTTTTTGTACCTGAGTGCACCTCTGCCAAAAATAGGTACAACTCCAGTAGTATTGATAATAATATTTATATGAGAAATGTAAAATGAGTGAATGAAAGGTCTGATTTTTAACTAAGGATTCATGTTTTGAAATAAGTTTCAAAATGTGAATTATTAAAAAATAAGGATTTCCATTCAATCGTTCCAGTATTTATGATGCATACTCGTATCGCAGTGCAATTTTTCTTATGCATTTATTGCACCGCAAACTACAAAGGAAGTATGCTCCACACAATCACATTCATAACACCCTAAAAAAACACAGGAGCCGGGGACCACTTCTTGCTTGTCCGATTTGTTAAAATTGTGACACAAAACGTGCAATTCAATTTGGAAGTTTGATAACACCAGGCCTAATGGTTTAGAAGCAGCAAGCGGAAAAGGGGGCAGAATGGCTATACACTCGGACTCCCCTACCATAGTTATTAGTTAATCCCTATAATATACCCACCATTCGATGCAGAATGTCACATTTAGTAAGTACAGATGGGTTCCTAAGACATTTTTACACTATAACTAATTTTAATTTCAATAATTAATTTCTCACCGCTTCACGTGCCTCCCGTCGCTAACTTTGTTTACGCAACAGCTGTAACCAAGTTTGGCAGCATCAATGTTTTTTTGTTATTCCAGACGCGCTTCTTGCCACATTTTTTTTTTATTCCAGACGCTTTTTTTAAACACATGACGATATTTCCGCTACAACAGCGTTCGCCAATTTTTATTTTTATCGATCGGACTTAATGCATATATTAATTTAGGTTTCGTCTTGATTCGGACTTTATGGCTATAATATTATCTAGGTTTCGTCTCGATCGGGACTTAATGGCTATATATTAT
The DNA here is from genome assembly GCA_014673585.1 of Semibalanus balanoides. Taxonomy (NCBI): domain Eukaryota; kingdom Metazoa; phylum Arthropoda; class Thecostraca; order Balanomorpha; family Balanidae; genus Semibalanus; species Semibalanus balanoides. The sequence goes on from VOPJ01004580.1 coordinate 69,554, forward strand.
CTTAGGTTTTCGTTCTCGAATCTTACTTTAATGGCTATATATTATCCTTATTTCCGTCTCGATCGACTTAATGGCTATATATTATCTTAGGTTCGTCTCGATCGGACTTTTATGGCTATATATTATCTTAGGGTTTTTGTCTCGTTCGGACTTAATGGCTATTATTATCTTAGGTTTCGTCTCGATTCCGTAACTTATGGCTTATATATTATCTTAGGTTTCGTCTTCGATTCGGACTTAATGGCTATTAATTATTTAGGCTTTCGTCTCGATCGGACCTTTATGGTTCTATATATTGATCTTAGGCTTTCGTCTCGATCGGACTTTATGGCTATATATTTCTTAGGTTTTCGTCTCGATCACTAATGCTTTATATTATCTTAGGTTTTCGTCCTCGATCAGACCTTTATGGCTATAATATCTTAGTTAGGTTAGTTTAAAGGTTAGGTTATTTATGTTTTGTTATGGTTATATGTACGGAAAGTGGCTCTAGAGTTATTTTATTTTCTATAATTATCGAACCTATTAAAATCCCTAGATTTTCTCTGGGAATTTGTCGAGAAAAAAAAGAGAATTTGACATAAAATCTCTAGAATGGTCAAAATCTCTATATTGGTAAGCACTGGAATAGGTTTGTTGACAGTTGACACAGACTTGAACTGCAGAGGAATGACGACCAAAAGGCGCTCGGCGTGGTTATAATGAACGGCGGTGAGTAAACCTCCCCGGTTTGAAACTTGTAAGGTAAGAGTACAGAAAGTGTCTAGAAACATGCAGGAATGTCCAAATAATCAACTAGTGATGAAATAAGTAAAGTTTTGAAAACATCTAAAAACGCTAGGGGGAGTCCGAGTGTTTGACCGGCAGAATCATTAGGCCTTTATCTAGTTTTGCCATGCACATTTTTGTGAATATACTGAATAAATTTGAGATAATAATTATTATATTTCACTGTTTTATCCTTCATTATTTGAGGTCATGGATACACCATTGCTGGACAAATATTATGGAAATGTGCCTTTTGCTTTGGGCGTATGTTAGAAGAGTTTTTGAGACTTCCAGGCAATATAAATGTACCTAACCAATAAATGATTATCAAATGAATAAACCACAGCGACTTTTATGGTACATCTGTTGACTCCCGTTCTTAAACAACCTAGATCCGCCATTTCTTTTTTCCATATTGACATGATGCGCCTGCTCACATCCTTTCGACTGGGCCCTTTTTTGTCAATGGAGCATCCGTACTTTAAAAGTTATTAGGTTATGACCACTCTGAGATCAAATAGCACTCTGTCTATTATTGTGTAATATTTTGTCTTGAACTTCTTATTTACGATAAGGAAAATGTCTTTCATTCTTTCAAACCTACTCATTACCTAAGAATATTCCTCTCGCACGCAAGGCAACGAGCACGAGCACGATGTAGCATTTGTTTACTGGAAAATCCTCTTTGCAACAAAAGCGCCATATACCGCGCATTAATAGAGAAACTAGCGAGTTAATAGTTTGTAAGCTTATTTTGATTGTTTGCAAGTATGAAAACACCTATTGATGATTTCGATTCATTTTGAAAAATTTATAGTTTTTTCCCTTGAAGCATACCAGGTGTATCGAACCAATATTTTGTAAAAGTACCGGTACTTGATTCAAGAAGACAAGCTTTCATCTCTAGAGATTTGTGTCGTTTCCACACGGCATAAATCTTCCTCCCGGTACGATTCTCCTCCTTCTCCGGTGCGATCTCGTGTTTGTCTGACTTGTTATTTATGAGATTTAGAAGAAATAACATTAAGCTATCAAATGAAGTGCAAGGCCAGGGTAGTACTTTTCTATTCAGTGCAGGGGGCTTTAGCCTCTCTACTTGCCTTTAGCAATCAGCCCCCTTCCCAACTTGCCTTCAGCCTCCTTCCCAACTTGCCTTAAGCCCCTTCCCAATTTGCCTTCAGCCCCCTTCCCAACTTGCCTTCAGCCCCTTCCCAACTTGCCTTCAGCTCCCTTCCCAACTTGCCTTCAGCCCCTTCCCAACTTGCCTTCAGCCCCCTTCCCCAACTTGCCTTCAGCCCCCTTCCCAAACTTGCCTTCAGCCCCTATGAACTTGCTGTCAGCCCCCCCCCCCAACTTGCCTTCAGCCCCCTGTTACTTGCCTTTCAGCCCCCCCAAATTTACCCCGCCCATCGTGCATTCAGCCCCCAACTTTCCCTTTAGCTCTCTAATACCTTCAGCCCCCCAACTTGCCTTCAGCCCACAAAAACTTTCCTTCAGCCCCCCTAACTTGCCTTCAGCCCCCCAAACTTGTCTTTAGCCCTCCCCAACTTGCCTTCAGCCCCGAAACTTTGACAAGGAGGTGGGTCAAATCTGGGGAGAAATCTGTATTTTGTTGATTTGAATAGTAGGTACTTAACACGATTTTTCCCAGCTCACACCTGAAACAAAAAACTGTCTGGAGAGTGCAAGGCATTATGGCACTGTATATTTCAGATTTTAGGCTGCACATGCAAATTTACATTGAGTTTACATTGATGTCTCCTAAAAGTCAACTACCCAACTCAAGACTTAGCTGAATTGAGATGGGACAATTTCAACTTTCAGGTTCAAGTGCTAATCATTTGATTAGAGAAACGAGCCAATTATGATCTGAAAAAGATTCCACAACCAATTATAATTCAATTTTGACATCAGTTCATGTCTCTCAGTACCTAACATAAAAATATATTGATTGGGAACATACCTACATCCCTGAAAATGGACATGTTACCAATGTCCTTATTTTTAGACCATTCTTAATTGAATTGTGACATGAAATGGCATTCCAAGGAGCAATTCTGACACTCTTAGAGTGTTTTTGTTTGTTTATTCCATGGGTTTATATAGCCTTGATTCCACAACATGTTTGCCTCCAATGTGTCACCAACAGGCAACATGTGATGTAGGTATTTGCTATAGTGACTGGCAGCACTGCCTCCTTGGGCTGCCTTTTCATTCCTCTTGTTCAAATGGCCAAAATATTCCAGCTAGTCCCAGCTGGGAATTTCTCAATAACATTATCGGATGTCATTCCCCTGGTAATCCTGCTTCAGAATGTTTTTAAGAATGTAACCTTTTATTTAACCCTGTGCTGTCTAAAAAGCTACCAACTGCAAAATCTCAAACTCTGTTGGTTGCTGAATTTACTCAAAATTCATTGAGTTATATTAGACAAAAATATACTTATTTATCACATCATATTGTGAGTAAAAACCTTATTCCAAAGTTCAAAGTTGAAATAATCTGTTCAAGTTAAGTTTGTGGTATTTTTTTTAAAATATGGGTTCCTAATTCAGCCTTCACTACAATTTATTTCTAGTATTCGTCTTGTTCACAACAATAAACATTGTTTATGCTTACTAAATTCCCATAAGGTAGTTTCATATTTGTTTGTATCATATTTTTACCTTGTTTTATCTGCAAAATTACTTTTGACACTTGTTTGACCTTTGACCATACTTTTACCATTGACCCCATGGGTGTGGTATCCTATTCAGTTGGCAGGGCTTCAGCCCCCCCCCCCCAATTTGGACGAGGAAGTGGGTCAAATCTGGGGAGAAATATGTATTTTGTGGATTTTTTTGTCGTACTTTTAGCGATTTTTTGCCAGCTCAGCACCAACTTTTCTGGAGAAGCTACACCCCTGCTTGAGCCTCAAAAGGGATAATAGCTTAAGTCTAAAGGAGCTCCATTCTAGGGTGATCGATTTTGGTCCTCTAGGACCCATTTGCACATATAAAATATATATATAATATAGAGGGTACATTCTCACATTTAAAGGCACCATTTTTACCTACAGTGGTAACTGCTTATTCTTGCCAATACCTATAGACTATATAGTGTATGCATGGCAGCCTACCTGACACCTGTACAGCTGTGGGGAGGAAATACTCTTGTCTCTGTTATGTGACTGCACTCCGAAGTGCATAGCAGTTGTAATACAATGTTTGTGTAACCATTAACTATTACTGATGTGCCATGATGTATGCATGGCTGATGGCATGGCGTGTCTATCTCTCTTGAAATGCATCTCTTGTAATGTTTCTGGGTAAACCACCTTAACCCGCGCCCCACTGGGGGGGTGGGGGGTGTTTTGAACACCCCCCTCATGTTTTATCAAGATAACGAAAAAAGCCGGCGGCGCGTAGCGCCGCCCAAAGTGGCCCAAAGCTATCACTGATTCTTCCGACATTTTGCGAAAAATTCAAGTTTTCGTGTCAGGTCAGGTCAGGTCACCAGGTCAGGTCAAGTGACCCTACCTACAAAAACGTTGCGGTCGTGCCATAACTTACAGCTTTTTTAAGGGATCGAGTATTAAACTTTCAGATTACATTAAGTCATTAGTATCTACAAAATGTATATTTTATATTTTTTGTATCCGGTGACCTCTAGGTCGGGTCAATTTTGCGATCTCCCATTATTAAGTCAATGGAGAAATAATTCAAATGCTTTCTGTTGTCGGACGATATCAGTCCATTTTCCTCTGGATGATGTTATCATATGATATATGTATGATCCAAGTGGCAGGTTTGCTCAGGGAACATAACGGGGTCATTCTGAGGACTGAGGTCACAGGTCACAACACCTTTTCGTCAATAACCTCTGGCCATAATGAAGATAGAGAACTGCACTTTCACCATGTGTTTGTTCTCGTCAAGACACATCTACTGATATGCACATGACCTACTGGGTCACCACTTGACCTTGACCTGAGGTCATTTTAAGGTTGACCTAACATGATCAAATGACATAGTTCTCAAAGCGCCTTGACGAGACAAACACGATGGCGGTAAACAGTATGGCGTTATCTTTTGATAGGTAAGAAGTTATTAACGAAAATATTTTTTTACCAAAATCAGCTTTTTTGACTTTATATGACCTCTAGAGGGCCTAAACACTATTGACCTGAGGTGCGAGTTTGAGGCGATCATAACATTGCGATAGCAAATTCAATGGCTAGCGATGAGTTTTTTTTTCGCAAACTCGTTTGTTTTCTAGGGATAGCATAGTTTCCGAGAGGGTACTTTGGGGTTTTCTGGGGAGCGATGTCCTAAAACTTGAAAAATTTGAACCTCGATGAACCTCTAGTGACCTGAGTTTTGACGTGAGCGAAAAAAAAAGTCCCTGAAATAGAATCGGAAATGATTTTGATAACGAGTTCGAACAATGTCTTTTGTTCTGGTCTTACGTGCCATGGGAGCCGAGTTAGAGGGGGGGAGGTGTCATACACAAACAACCCCCCCAGTCGGGCGAAGGAAATGCAGAGGCCCAGTCGGGCGCGGGTTAACTAAGTACATCCTGAAAGTCAGGCAATGCCGTCGATGACGGTGAGGTCTAATAACTCATTATCTGACAAGACAAATTAGTTGATTATGGCCCTGCAAGATTCTCCAATCGAATATTAGATAACTACAACTTCAGTTTATGACATTTGGTGACTTATGATGTCTTTAATTTACAGGTGCAGCATGAATATACAAGTTTAAAGGCAGTGGATGAGTGTTAGTCAGGATATATAATTTAGATTTAGTTCTACATCAACTTTAAAAACTAAACATGGTAAGTAGGAAGCACAGTTGATTAATATGAAACAGTAATACATTCCATCGTCCAAAATTATGTGTTTTGTAAGCGTTGAAAGGAAATACACATCAAAATGATACATGTACAGTGTACGCCATATGTTCTGTCCACGTCATCGACACCACCCGATGACGATGCACCCGGCGAATAAATCCTTCGTGAAAACGGCTAGTAGCAGTCCTTTCAGTGCACTGCCACTATTCGTATACACCCTCCATTTCTCTGGGGCGATGTTTATTTTCGTCTGCCGGAAGCTAGCGTAGAAAGTATTATTAAAAAGCTTTGGTTAAGCTTACCCGTTTAGTTCAATGTCAACACTGTCCATCGGTGCTGTCTGTCGGTGCTGCACGCAGTGAGATCAAATGAAACTATTTATGCCCTCGCCTCTGATACCGGGTACGATGGCTTTAGTAATTGGATTGGATTCCACTGCGAGCAGCACCGACAGACAGAGACAGAGGCAGAGGTGGTGTCGTTGAAGTGGACAGAACATATAGTCTACACTGTACAGCAGCTGTACTCGGTTTATCAGATGCGTGAATATATCTGTCATCTAGCCTGGCCTTCCACGTTCCAGTCTAACAGTAGTGACATCTTCCATGCTTCAGATCGGAACAGCACTGGGTTGCAGTAGCGTTTTCCCAGCACGACAAGATGTCTGGATTTGGTGTGAACGTCTGTTGTTTCATGTGTGCTATGAACTGCCTGCTGTGTCCTTTTTTATTATACTTAACTACTTCTACTGGCTCTACTTCTACTTCTACTTCTACTGGCTGGAAGAGTGCGAGAGAATATTAGCGAAACCAACACATTTCGCTCTTAATACTAATGTGGTGTTGAATACAATATAGTTTCATAAAGTTTCCTTAATTTTCTCATTCACACCCGAAATCAGGCACCATTTCAGAAATCAGGCACCATTTCAGAATATCGTCTCAGCGTCAGCATCAATCTGAGCAGCTCGATTGCTCTGTATTTGCAGGCGTTGTTTGGAACTCAGCTGATCATCACGATGGTGGCAGCGTGTGTGCTGCAGAAGCTGGGGCCGTTCTACTCCCTGGCCAGGTGGTTCCTGTGCTCCAGCGGGTAAGTTGGCACTGGCAGTCACCTATCATCGTCCTTGGCATCGCATTATCTGCTGTTAGTCGTTTGGTGTGTGGACAAATTGGAAAAATTGATGGAGGCAAGAAGCCCCAATAGTATCAGTTTGCTGTTGCAAACTTGGTGAAGAAGGGAATGTTTCACACTTGTATTGGGTTTGAACGGAGCCATTATCTTTGGCTGTTAGTTGGAAATATGAATTACTAAGATCATTTTTCACAAAACTTAACCGTTTTTAAGCAATTGAATTTGGATTTTGCAAAAGGGGTTCTATGCAAGTCCCGCCGCTGATTGGCTGACAGACACTTACAGATTGTTGGTCCTGGTAGAAAACGACTTGTATTTCTTGAACCTTGGTTGGATTACCTGCTGCGGGTACGATACCAAAATAATTGTTTGTATTCAAGTCGCCAGGATTGTCCACAAATATTGTGTCATATCTAATATCTATGTAGTTTTTTATAGCTCAATAATGACGGCATTGTCCCATTTTTTACATTAAGTTTAGTGACTTTTCGAGAAACAAATATCCAGGAGGCGGATCAAGCCCTGTCCTCCCGGTGCTGTGTGTTAGGGGGGGCGAATCCGGTTGGGCATAATTTTCCAAGAACAGGTGTATGAGTCGGGGGGGGGGGGGTAGGCTCAGCCGTCAGCGAAGAAAATTGTGACCGAGGGGAGGGGGCGTCGTCTGTAACTGTACGCAAGGGTGTTTTCGCTGAGTCGGCTGAAATGACGAAAAAAGTGTACCCCATTTTCTGCGTGTATTTAAACCCTTTCATCATTTTTAATGTGTCTTTTCCTGTTATAGTATAGGTACAGTCTCTCTTGAAAGTATCTGTGCACTGCGGTGGGGGCACCACAGGACGGTATACCGGAGTGCTGCAGCAGCTGGTGGCAGTCCATGCCACCTCCTCAGGCCACCAACAGGGCGTCACAGGCCTGTCCTGGCCCAACCACGGTTGTGTGGACAAGTTTGAGAGTCACTGAGTGTCTGACCCTACCAGGTTATCGCTGAAACCGACGGGGAGTCGAGCGTAGGCGGCGTCAAGGAGGTTCTGAGAATCACATGCCTCGGGGCTAGCTTGCACGATTTATCTACTGTGCGTCGACAGATCGCTTGGGACCCCACACATTCGGGTGTGCGTTTTACACAAATCGTCCAGCTGGCATACCTACACGAATTTCACGCAAATTAATTACATCACGCCAATTTACGCATTAATTATGGCATGGTTGGGGTCGCCCGATCTTTTTGCATTATTTCTAACTCTCCTTGCTCTCTCACGCTTTCACTCTTTCACTTCATCACTCTATGCTCACTCTCTCCACTCCTCGGTTCAAGTCTCTCACTCTATCAGGCAGTTCACTCAGAGAACCTTTCACTCGACTCACTCTCTACTCACTCACTGCAGTAACTCTTGCTTCTCACTCAACCTAAGAACTATCCGCTTCTCACTCACTCACGCTTCCTCACTCTAATCTCAGTTCATTCACTGCACACTCACACATCACTCACTCTCACTCTCCACTCACGTTCACTCACTCACCTCACTCACTCCACTTCACTCATGCTCTCTCTCACTCCCACTCACTCACTCACTCCCACTCACCTAACACTCACTCCCCCTCACTCACTCACCTCACTCACTCACTCACTCAACTCACTCACGCACGCTATCTCACCTCACTCGTCGCATTCACTTCTAAGCTCTCACTCACTCACTCACTCACTCACTTCACTCTACCTTCACTCACGTGAACTCATCACTCACTCACTTCACTCAACTCCTCACTCACTCGATCTTCACTCATATGACACTTAACTGACTGAAGAACTCTCCACACCTCACTCACTCTCCCGACCACCTCCCTCACTCACTCCTAAACCGGTGCTCCCTCTCACTCTTGTCACTCACCATCACCTTGCAACACCCTCTCGAAACAACTCTTCGTACAACAATGGACCCGGTGAAACCCCTCCTCGATAGTATCAACACTGCGGCATCTCTAGCTAGTACGACACCCTCATCTACTCGTCACTTTAACCTGCACTTGTCTGTATGGCTCCCAAGCTACAGCTCAACTCTCGAATCTCAACGACTCAGTCAACTTAACTGACTGCATGTCTACTCACACTTCAGTCCTTCGAAATCTTGCGCGACTCGACCTCGCTTTGCACTCAAACTCTACACCTCTAACTATCCGAGACCATGCACCTATCACAATATGCGACTCCGCACTGTCATCTCGTCACTCATCTGCTACACTCTGTCGAGCCCACCTATTCGACCCTTACGTTCTCACGCAGAACTTACAAGTAGGTGTCTTGTCTCACACTCACTCATCTCGTGCAATCCTTGCACGTCACGTCACTCACCACTCAACTACACTACCACTACGCTCACCTCCCACCATCCTCCAGAGTGCAACTCCCAGCATGTAGAGACTCTGCGACAGTGCCCAATACTTGATCCACCTCAGAGGTGCGCTGTTCTCTCTCGTCATATACTCCATACACCGCGGCGCGGCGCGCTCTCCACGTCAGACTCGGCACCTCCAGTTAACTCCACCGTCCATCTACACTCTGTCAGCGTACAGGACTTGCGACTCATCCTGCGACGATCAATCGTGCACTCACTACGTCTTCACTCACCCTACTACACTCTCTGACCCAACTCTAGCTCCTCTCTCTCATCTGATCGCACTGTTCTCACTGTCACTCGTCGCTCTCACTCTCTACGTAACTCCTCGCTCTCCACTCTCAATTACTCCCTATCGCCTCGGGTGTCACTCACTCTCGCCACTTCCACTCACTGCCAATGTTCTCACTGCAAAGTGACGTCGATCTCGCTCTCCTCACGTCAGCTGTCGCAACAAATCTCGCTCTCACTCGCTCACTCCGCTAACTACCTCGCCAGTATCCACCATCCCTCGCATCCCCTCACCTCGCTCGAGCGTTCCTTCGCTCTCACCCTCGCCTCGGGACTCTCGCTCACTTCTCGCTGGGCACTCTCGCCTCTCACTCACTCACTCACTCACTCACTCGCACTCACTCACCACTCACTCACTCTCCTCTCACTGACTTACCTTGCACAGAACCTCCCTCAACTCAAACAAAGACTCATAAGGACACTCTAGCTCTCACTCTCGCACTCTGCTCTTACTCTCGCCACATCTCGCTCTTACTCTCGGCACATGAATCGACCCCTCCGATCATCTCCAGCCACATCCTCTCTTCACCCCCTCTCGCACCTATCTAACCGCTCTAACACACTCTCCTGGCACTACCTCTCTCTTCGAGCGTCGGCTCTCCGCTCTCGCTCTCGCTGAGGCCTCCGGTGGCTCGCACGTCTCGACTTCTCCCGCTCTCCTTCGTAGCGCCCTTGGGTAAAGTTTGCGGGCCTCTTCTTAGGTTCCACCATTCCTCCGGCCGGCTGTGGCCCCGGGAGAAACAGCGACAAGAGTTCCCCTTTTCAACCCTAACGGCGTAGCTGTTCCATAGCCAAGTGGCAGGCAGGCCTACCAGGAATTCGGCGAAGTCGCCTCTGAAGATGAGGTGCGCGATAAAGTGGATCTATGATTTCTCTTTTGACCCCTGCGGAGAGCTGTGCTGTGGGCCGCGAAGATGGACACAGGGCCCTAGGCGAAACAAAAATCCCTGGTGTCACTCGCTGAATCGACATTAGTTCGCGAACTGGGCACGACCAATCTGCCTCACCGCTGCGACGAACACGATCGGCCAGTCTGTGATACGTAACGTTCCCAAGGAGGATGAACACTTAACGCTTAAAACAACTCAAACCTGTAGGATTACGAGCCCGCAATTACTTAATGCAATACGCAATATATTTCGGGAAGGGGATATAGGTTGGTTGCAGAAGATTAAGGTGGGCCTTGTTAGAGGATAAGAAGCCTAAAAACAACTCGTACAGTCCGACTTTACACGCCCATCGTCTAAATGACGCATGGTCACTAGACTGTAGCCAGCGCCCTGACAAAGCGCACCCGCTCTAACTTAACGCATCCCATAACTGTTAAGGTTCCAACGTGGAAGAATATAAGACACAAATGAATTGCATCAATGTCGGTAACCCAACCAAAGGCATCAGTGACATGTCTAGTTAGAAGACCGAAGACCATCACAAAAGAGCTCGAACCCCATCTATACCTCCGAGTACAAATGCCCAACAGTCTTAAGTATCCTAGGGCGTCCATAATTTTAGGTTCCAACTGAAAGAAAGGGCCCACAAGTCGCCGTACACGCCAAGAGGCACGAACAGAGCAGTTGAAGCAGAACTCTATGTTAGAGCTGTCGAACCGATGTCCCGAAAAAAAACTATGTTGGCATGGATGGACCGGTCAATACAATACAAGACACTTGATGCAATTCATTTTCCCATTTTCCTAATTTTGTATAAGTTATTGCTAAACTCGTGTCATGCTGCGAAGCGGCGCGGAATTTTCCTGTTTTTGACTGTGTACAGCTCCTGGTAAACCTCCATTGGCGTCACTAAGCGCAAGAGAATCTCAACCGAAGCGACAATAACGGTCCGATAAATCTCTTAACGAGGATAGACAGGAATTGCTGAGGTCGCCCAGTTTGCCCGAGAATGCGTTCCTCCCTTCAATTTCGGACCGAGAAATTCATTAAAGGAATACTCCTCAGATCATGACCTTTGGGGAGTGCGGAGGCTACGCATCAACCTAAGGACCCCCCTGGAATCCCGCCCCTACTGCAATATCACCATCGTTTCAGCGTATACAGGCTCAAATATACCTCGACTAAAGTGAGCGCGAGCCTGATGTTACCAATTGAATGACAAACTCAATCCAGGAAAGGGTAAAGCATGCTTTAGGTCCCTCCACAGTATAAGGGATGTTCAATGGTTTATAAACGCCACCCACTATCCTTCGCCCCAGTCCATCGGGTAATCGCTGCTTTTTGCGCTGACTTTGGCTCTTTTAAGTTTTGTTATCGGACCGGAATGTTGCAAAGCTGAAACTCGAGAATATGTTGAAACCCATACTATGTCGTTTCCAATACATTCTGTTCATTGTACTAATGATCATAGTTTGACATATATTCCTCATTTCAGCTGGAGACAGCACCGGTGGAGCATTTTGAGGTGATCGCCTTCAACTTCTACACCGAATACCAGTGGCTGGTGGATTTCGCTGCCTGTACTGTCTTCGTCTACGCCCTCACTGAGGTAGGCTGGCAAGCAGCAACACTTGGCAATCAACGATAGCTGTCTCTGTCAAGAAATTCACCCAGGATGCATGCACTTTGAGGCATATAGTCGTGACGTAACATGAAATGGGTTTTGTTTTGGCATCTATTCAGTGGACGACTGCATATTCTGTATACGGTGTCACCTGTTTGTCGTGCTGTTAGCCGCACGTTACTGTACTCTGACCGTCAGCAGGACTACACGTGGCTGGTGGGGCCGCAGGACGAGGTGAACCTCAGCATGCTCTGGTGTCTGACGGCCTTCCTCCTCTCTATACAGGGCTACACGTGGCTGGTGGGGCCGCAGGACGCGGTGAACCTCAGCATGCTCTGGTTGTCTGAACCGGCCTCCTTCTCTTATACATGGCTACAGCGTGGGCTGGTGTGGGCAGCCAGGAAGAGGTGAACCTCAGCATGCTCTGGTGTCTGACGGCCCTCCTCCTCTCTATACAGGGCTACACGTGGCTGGTGGGACCGCAGGACGAGGTGAACCTCAGCATGCTCTGGTGTCTGACGGCCCTCCCCCTCTCTATACAGGGATACACGTGGCTGGTGGGGCTGCAGGATGAGGTGAACCTCAGCATGCTCTGGTGTCTGACGGCCCTCCCCCTCTCTATACAGGGGATACACGTGGCTGGTGGGACCCGCGAGGATGCACGGTGAACCTCAGGCATGCTCTGGTGTTGACGTGCCCTCCTCCTCTTCTATACAGGCTACACGTGGCTGGTGGGGGCCGCAGGACGAGGTGAACGCTCCAGGGCATGCTCTGGTGTCTGACGGCCTCCGTCCTCTCTAGTACAAGCGGCTACACGTGGCCTGGGTGGGGCCGCGGATGAGGTGAACTTCAGCATGCCTCTTGCGTGTCTGACTGGCCCTCTCCTCTTCTATATTCAGGGCTAAACCGTGGCTGGTGGGGGCTCGAGCAGGACCGAGGTGAAGCTCCAGCATGCTCTGGTGTTCTGACGGCCTCCCTCCTCTCTAAATAAAGCAGGGGCTAGCACGTGGCTGGGTGGGGCCGAGACGATGAGGTCGACCCTCCCATGACTTCTGGTGTCTGACGGCCCTACCGACCTCTTATACGGGCTACCGTGTCCTGGTGGGCCGCAGGACGAGTGATCACTCAGCATGCTTCTTGTGTCATGACGGCCGACTCCTCCTCTCTATACCAGGGCTCGCACGTGGCTGGTGGGCTTGCGCCGCCAGCCGAGCAGATGAACCTCAGTTCAATGGCTCTGGTGTTACGGCCTCCCCCCTTCTATTCTAGGGCTACCAGTGCTGGTGGGGGTCGGGCCGCAGGACTGAGGTAGACCTCCAGCAGCCCTTGGTGTCCTGACGCCGCCCTCCCCCTCGACTCTATCTCGGGCTTAGCACGTGGTTGGTGGGGCCGCCCAGGAATCGAGCGTGCCCTCAGCCATCTCTTGTTGTCTGACACGGCCTCACTCCTCCTCTATACAGGGCTACAACGTGGCTGGTGGGCGCGCAGGCTGAGTGAACCTCAGCATAGGCTCTGGTGATCCTGACGGCCTCCCCTCATACCCAACCAGGGCTAACAGTGCTTGGTGGCGCGCCCGCAGGATGAGGTGACATACAGCATGCTCTGCCTGAGTGTCTGACGGCCCTTCGCCCGCCAATATATATACAGGGGCTTAACACGTGGCTGGTGGGGCGCCGCAGGATGAGGTGAACCTCAGCATGCATTCTGGATAGATATATAGAGAGATACCGCCTCTCTGATAATACAGGGCTAGCACGTGGCTGGTGGGACTTCGCAGGATGGAGGTGACTCAGCATGCTCTGGTGTCTGACGGATAGATAATATACAGGGCTAACAACGTGGCTGGTGGGGCGAGGACGAGGTGAACCTCAAGACATTGATCTGGTGTCTGAAGAGATATATATATCTATACCAGGGACTACACGTGGCTGGTGGACGCTGGGATGAGGTGACCTCAGCAATAGATATAGAGATATATGACGGCCTCCCCTCTCTACATATACAGGCTACACGTGCTGGTGGGCGCACGGACGAAGGTGAATAGAGCATATACAGATAGCATCATGAGCCTCTCTCAATATAATACAGGGCTACACGTGACTGGTGGGGCCGCCAGGACCGAGGTGAAACCTCAGCACTGCCTCTGGTGGTCTGACGCCTTGCCCTCCTCTCTATACAGGGCTAACACGTGGCTGGTGGGGCTGCAGGATGAGGGTGAACGCTCAGCATGCCTCTGGTGTCTGACGGAAAAAGGCCCCTCCCACCACATCCATTTAAATACAGGGATACACGTGGGCTGGGTGGGCGCAGGAGAGGTGACTAGCATGGCTCTGAATGTCTGACGGCCCTCCCACCCTACCTTAACTCAGGGATACACGTGGCTGGTGGGGCCTCCGCAAGATGAGGTGGAACCTCAGAAGATCTGGTGTCTGACGGCCCTCCCTTCTCTATACAGGGATAGAATGGCTGGTGGGGCCGCAGATGAGGTGAACCTCAGCATGCTCTGGTGTCTGATGGTGGTCGGCTTCACCGTCCGCCTTCTCAGCCGGCTGACGGCCATCTTCTTCCGCTCGACGGACGGCTCCGGAGAGCTGGAGATCTGCGCCGTCTCCGGGTTGACCTACTTCGTCATCTCCATGGTGATCCTGGTGACAAGCAACGACCTGCTGGAGCTGCAGCTCGAGCAGTCATACGGCAGCTTCAACGAGAGCGCCACGCACTTCCTTCAGGCGCATGGACTCGGCTCCAGGTGCGTGACGATACTGATTGTGGATGTACTTATTGACGCGCAGGGACTACCGACATCGAGCGACCTGAGATTGTGAAGTCAACTGTGCTCGCGGTAGAAGATATACGATAGAGATTGTGATGTCACTCGTGNGACTGAATGTAAACAACACGTGGGCTTCTGCTTTTGCTTTGTATATAAACTGCGTCAGATATGCAACCATTTTGTACTTCAAGGACGCAGAAATTGTTAACTAAAGGGACGATGGGTGAGCGGGTAAGCTAGTTTGATGACGTCACTGGTAGCGGTATTGCCATTTCGCAGTCCAGGCGCGGATCCAGGATTTCGGTCAGGGGGTCGCAAAATACAAAAAAAAAATGTTTCCTCGGGGGCGTTTCCTACGGACGCGCATGGGCAAGACCCGGCTCGGGGGGGGGGGGCCGCGCCCTAGCGCCCCCTGGGTCCCCGCCTGCTAACCTAACCTAACGTAGCCTTACTCCGCCATTACGTCCGATCGAGACGCAACCTAAATGATATATAGCCATGAAGTCCGATCGAGACGAAGCCTAATAAAATATGGGGTCAAAAGGTTTTGTGTCCCTTTTAGGACCCAGGACGGCTTTGACATTAGGCCAGTTTCGTCCCGTAGCGCCTATAGCCTCCTCAAAGCTCCTCCAACTGCAACTGCTACTGGATACAATGCGACTGGAGCAAGTTGGAGCATCTTAGAGGAGGTTACAGGTGCGACGGGAACAAAGCCATTGCCAATATCCATTTATCGCCAGGTGTGCCAAGTGCCATCAAATGAACGCGATCCGCGACGGGCTGTGATCAGACCTTGGCCTATACACCCGGCGGCGGCCCTTATACATGCCGGAGTCGTTACCGCTAACCAGACCCATCTGCGATGTCTGACACTATCCACCAAATTGATCCCAGTTTGTCTCACGCTCTTTCTTAGACACGGTCGAGACCATCGATTGCCGGGTTCGGAGCTCCATGGCAATCGATGATGATGATGATGATGATTGGGGCTTAAGGGCCCCGCAACACAATAGTTATATGGCGCCAATCCATATCAATCAACATTCAACTCACAGTTTCTTCTGATAAGCTCCTTGCCGTCATCGTAAAAAGTTCACAACATAGAACATAGCTTCTCCTTCGCGACAGAGCCTTTCCATTTTGGAGGCAGCGTTCGCCGTCCGAACAGACCGCACATAAAATCAGAGGGTGTATTCCGTCCAGTTTAGTGGGTGCAAATACATACACACGTCATTATCAAAGCTACAACAGGTTGTACTGGCGGCAGCGTTGCGTTTGTGAGCTCTCGCGAGCAGTCATCGGTCACACACAGATACGCGGAGCGCACCTACTTCAACCCGAAAATGGTCACTTCCGGTCCACGCCACACACGGCCAAGTATTCATTCAGAGCAGACACCACTCACACACAAGCACACAAAAACCGCTAGAAAGGCATCCGTCGCGGGGACACTGGTCAGAGACACGCGTATATGTACAGATGAACGGAGCGTTAGCAGCACTGGCTGCGGTCTCGCGTGGTGACGTGACCGCACGACCACACGCTAACGCCTCAGCAATGGTCACACACGCACGGCAGCAGAGGCGGGCGACGCACATAAATACACACACGCACACACAGCGATATAACCGGGCTAAACACATTGAGACCAGCTCGGCGTGGGTCGGGCGGCCGGCGTCAGAGGAACAGACTACGGCCCCCAGCTGCACCGCACGCAAATAAATAACACTAGACCGGCTGAGCGGCCGGCGCCGGGCGCACTCAGCTCAGCTCGAGTGAACGGTGCTCGGTATAAAATCTGGCACTGGTCGGTCACCGGTGGAACCGGCAGCAGCGGCGGAGGATTGCACGGGGTGGCGGCGGGGCCGCTGGCAGTGGGGCGGCGGGCCCGGCGGCCCAGCGGCGCGCGCTCTCTCAGCATTGCTACAGCTGGGCCGCCTGCGCGGCGCGCATGCTGTCGATCTTGGCGCAGATTTTGAGCGCGGGCCCGAGTCGGATGGACATGGCCTGCATCAGGTGGTCAGCTCGCAGCAGCATTAGCGCCTGGCCGTCAATCTCCTGCAGCGCGAAGTCCTCGGCGTAGTCGGAGCAGCCCGGCAGGTTACGGATGAAGTCCACCACGTCCTCCACCTGGCGGCGATAGCGGCAAACTCAGGTTAGTCGAACCGCCGCGACAGACACGCCCAGAATCGCGGCCTGTTGTGTGGGTGTTTACTGTTTACACATGCTTCGCTAAGCTTATGTATGACGGTCATGTGTTATATTGCACCCAACATGATGTAGTTACACGCAGGAAAGCATATACCGCCAGTGATACGCTCGCTATCCTACAATGTCCCTCCGTATGAATATTGACATCGTACGGCTGCTTGCAACATGGTACAAATCGCAGAAATTGCAATTGTGTTGTGGGGTGATCTCACGGGAGGATTTTCTGTGACGAACGGAGTCAGAGGAGAGATCGCTCGGTCCGACTTGGCGTCGAGTCCACGAGAGGCGACACCTACCTTCCACGTGAGCGGGTTGGGCTTGTTGGGTATAACGGACGCAGCGTCCTTCTCAGCTGGCGCCGCCGGCGGCGGAGCGCTGCTGCTTGACGACTCGCTAGCCGTCTCCGAGTCCGAAGGTCCTGGGTTCGATTCCTGCCGTGGAATATATTTTGTCATACTTCAGCCGTTCGCTAGACGCTTCAGTGGTTCCGGAGTACACCGGAATGGCGACATGGTATACGAATGAAGACAATTTTATTTATCTCGCTGTGGCAACGCCATGTGGAGCTGAGCCTCTCTGTAGGGCATACAAGTAGGTACATATACCGCCGCTGTTCAACTCAGCAGAAACAGGTCAGCTCAAAGAGCGCAAACCTTCCTGACCACAGCCGTCTATCGTGCCGTGCAAATTACAGACAATATTTAGCCATCTATGCAATGAATGTCAGAATAACACATATATTTCTAGAAAATGGTGACTAAAATACTCGTCTTCATGATTCATCTGATTTTCGTAGAACTAACCAACACATTAGAGACTAACTATTTCTATATCATATCTTGCCATATCTGCTTTAACGCAGATCCCTGCCCCAATGCTATAAGCAACTGGCATCCCAGTTTGTCAAAACACACTATTACTAGCAGCACTCACGCTGAAACCATTGCCCACAAGGCCTGTTCAGGCGCTGACTTCCTGTCCCAGCCGGTACCTACCACCCAGCATCTAACACGGGCAGACCCCCCTGTCCCAGCCTGTCCCCGGCGCCCCCCTCCTGTCCACACCAACACTCACCCTGTCCTCGAGCCGCGCCTTCTTGGGCGTGGGCTGTTCGGACGCCGAGGGCTTCCGTCCGGGCTTCTTGGGTCCGGGTGACGGCGAAGACTGCGACTTGGTCCGCTTCACCTTGGGCTTGCCGTCAGCGGGCGCCGAGGTGGCGTCCGAGGAAAGCCGCTTCCCTGGAGAACACAGCAGCACGTCAGCAACGGAGCAGATGCGACCAGCAACTGAGCATTAGTGATGTGACACTACCAGTACAGTAAAACGCGCTTATTGGGTCGGGGATCGAGCGGGCTGTTCTTAAGCATTATTGTATGATGTGAGAGAGCACTTCAAGCTCTGCTACAGGACATACCAGGCACGGCGACCGGGACCCCGGCAGCCGTCCTTCGCCGACCGCAGACGGTCACGTGACCGGACCGGCCGAGCGCGAGGCCGGTGGGTCGTGACCGCAAGTTGCGTAACCACAACCACCACCACCATAGGGAAGACAGGGTTGTGCGTCGGCGTGCGCTGCTCCTAAACCTCATAACGCAAAGTTTAATAAATTGTAATACAATTTTATCGCATTAACATTTTGTTGTGTGCAAACTTTCAGCCACATCAAGGAAGAAGTTGCGAAGGAATGAACCACTGAAAACCGTGGGGCTATAGTCCAGCCGCTCATACGTAAATTTTTTCCGAAGTTGACGGAATATCCGTTGGGTAATGATAACAACGGTTACCAGCCTGCCAGCTGACCTAAATAACTATTAACGTCAGACCATACATTCATTAGGTGTCCTCTAATTCCATATCGAATCACAATTTGATTGGGCACTAATTCAATTAAACCACGATTGAGCATTGCATTGCTATTCGTGCCAGCAGGGGTCATCGGTGACCATCAGTAATCACTAATCAGTAAGTGGCGTGGCCGGTGACGAGTGTGTCACCAAGGCCGGCCGTCAGGGTGCGGTGGGGTGGCGTCAGATACGTACCCTGCCACTCGTTGGTGGTCACCGGGTGGTTCTCCTTGTCGCTGGAGTGTTTGCCCATGGTGAACGGTTCTGAGGCTGTGGGAGGCACGGCGAAGGTCAGCCTCCCAGTCCGCCACTGTCCGCCGCACACGGCCCAGATCATTACCGGGAACAGAACCACCAGTAAGGCGCCGTAGTTGGCGATGAACGGGCGAGCGCGAAGGAAATGTATGGTGAATTTTAATTCGATCAGGCAAGTAGTTTCTGAGATACAAAAAGGGTGCACACGTGCAGAGGCACGTGTGAGACTTGACCTGACTTGTGGGAAAGGGGCGGCTGAGAGGTCCCTAACTGTATACCAAATTTGTACACAATCGGTTCAGCCGTTCCTGAGATATAGGAGAGGAGTGTGCAGTGTGCACGTGCGCACGAGAAGAGGCACCCCACCCCTGACTAGTGGAAAAGCGGCGGCTGAGGGGTCCCTAACCAGTAACCACACACTAAATTCGAACACAATCAGCCCAGCCGTTGCGGAGTTTTTGCGACAAAACACCTTTCAAAACCCCTCACGCGGCACGCGCAGTGGTAGTCACCCACATGAGTCGGCATTGGTATCAAACAGGGTAGGTTGGGTGGGCTACTCAGCAAAGAAGTCCGCTTGTCAATCGGACGTGCGGTTGCAAAGATACGAGCTTCTCAAAAGTGTCGCCACGGGTCAGGTCGGGTCGAGTTGGGCCGCTCATAATCATACGTGTCCCATATACCACGGAAAGACGAGCGAGCGCTTCGCGCTCGTTCGTAATCACGGTCATAACTAGAACATTGTGCCATACAAATCATCAGAAGAATCCAAACTGAGCCACGGATAGTCGGGTTTCCGCTCTGCTCGACAGAATGCTCTTATCGCAGAAATACATTAACCGAGAGGTTTGGACTAAATGAACAATACATTCACTGACCCCAGCCGACTGGCAACCCCTTACAGGCGTGCTGCGCTGCTGCTTAGTGCACGCAAACAGCCCACCGCTGCTCAGCACGGTCAACTATCTGCCCCAGCCCACACATAACAGCTGACGGATCCGTCTGGCCGCGTACCTTCCTGAATGATGAAGCCATCGATGACGTGTGTGAGGACCTGTGGCTTCACCATCGCCTTGGGCAGCGGCGCCTTCTCCTTCGATTCCACGCCACTCTGCCCACCAACTGTGGACAGTCGAGGTCAGCGGTCAGCAGTCAGCAGTCAGCGGTCAGCGGTCAGCGGTCAGCAGTCAGCAGTCAGCAGTCAGCAGTCAGCGGTCAGCGGTCAGCGGTCAGCGGTCAGCGGTCAGCGGTCAGCGGTCAGCGGTCAGCGTCAGCGGTCAGCCGGTCAGCGGTCAGCCGGTCAGCGGTCAGCGGGTCAGCGGTCAGCGGTCAGCGGTCAGCGGTCAGCGGTCAGCGGTCAGCGGTCAGCAGTCAGCGGTCAGCGGTCAGCGGTCAGCGGTCAGCAGTCAGCGGTTGGCGATATGAATAATGAGAGAGACGACACACACCACCAGCACCCAAAGTATCGTAATAGTCGTAACGTGTCGCATCGTGCCGTATGACCATTCACCAAGTGCCATTACCGCCAGCAAGCACGGCAGTTACGCTATTTTGTCCGCTATGATATCGCCCCGGTAGGCCAACGGGACTTATCACCCAGCGACGCGTTGTAACAGGACCACGTGTGGCTACATTTAAGCTATATATCTTTTCCAAAAGTACGAGAGACAATCCATGTCAGGTAGACGATCAAAGCAGATGATGGCTTAAAGCACAAGCTGCCCTACCCAGTACCCATGCCAAGATGCCAGACCGTGGGAGGCAGTGACCACAATTAGACCTAACGACATTGTGACGGATCTTCAGTATGACACACTCACCTTTCCGTTCGCCGTTCGGCAGACCTCTGTCCCTTTTGGCGTCTTTGGCGGCACTGTCCGTGCTAGTGGCGCCGCCGGTGGACGTGGGGGTGGCAGTGGGTGCGGACGCTGGCGCTGATGAAGGGGTGGGGGCCGCGGGAGTAGGGTAAGCGGGTCAGGAGGCCGGGGTGTGGGAGCGGCAGTGGACACAGGGGCGGAGGTAGCTGCGGCTGCAGCGGTAGTGGGTGCCTGTGCTGGTGCCGGCGAGGCGGCCGGGGCCGGGGCGGCGGCTGGCACTGGGCTCGGTGCCGGAGCAGCCACCGGGACCGGTGCCGGTGCCGGGGCGGGGGCCGGGGCGGGGGCGGGGGCGGGGGCAGGGGCGGCGGTGGATGTGGCGGCCGGGGCAGTCACCGTCGCCGCCGTCGGACCGGCCGTCGTCGCAACAGACGCTGCCGGTGCCGGTCCCGGCTGCGGCGCTCCCGCCACCTTCGGACTCTTCGGCTTGGCCGGCGAGCGGGGCTTGTGCTGCTGCGGCGGACCCGCTAGCCGCACCTGCACCGCCCCCGCCCCGGCCGCCACCTGTTCGCCACCACCCGGCTGGGCGGCGGGCGGCGGCGGCCGGGCGCCACCGGTGGCCATCACCCCGGGCGCGCGCGGCTGCATCAGCGTCATCTGTGCGCGGCCGGCGGCCTTGACTCGGGCCTTCTGCTGGGGTCGCGGGCCGGGCAGTCCGGCCGGCATGGGCTGCACGCCGCCGGCCGTCACTGGCCTCAGCTGCGCCGGCTGCACGTTAGGAAGGATCAGCGGCCGCTGGCCGGCCAGTCGCGGCTGTATGCTCGGCGGCTCGGCGTAACGCGGTTTGGTCTGCATCTGCTGCTGCTGCTGCGCCTGCTGCTGTTGCTGCTGCGCTGGCGGCGGCTGCGCCGGCACCGTCTGCGGCATCGTCGTCATGGTGGCGCCCGTGGCCACGGCGGCTGAGAACCGCAGTTGGTTGGGGTCGGCCGGCACCTGCGAGGGAAGAGGACGGCGTCAGAAAGAAGGGGACAGGCGGGCAGTGTCAAGTGCGAGGACGGTGCTCGAACCAGCAGGTGACGTAGGCCGGACGCAAAGCAAAAGCGATACGAACCTCGATTCTGTGCAAGTTGTTATAAGCTAGCAGTAATAAACTTTGGTTAGCAGTAACCACGTAGCAATAGGTATTTATGGCTAACAACAATATGCGTTTTATCTTTATGTTGGTCTTTGCGCAGCGGCACACCATAAAGTGGTAACTGACCTCACTATCAGCAAAACAAAGAAGACAAAGTGTATCTGAACTCAATGTGAGCAAAAAAATACAAACGTAAATAAACTGACGTGTCAATTGTATCAAACTGCATCGAATTGGCCGTAACACACAAGCACGAGGCAGACGCAGGAAGAAAGAAACCTTGCATCGTTGACGATAACCCTCACCCCCTCCACCCACAGCATACGTCAGCCGACCAAAAGCGGGATAAAGCGGTACTCATGATGGTGCACAGCCGGCGGGGTCGGCTCCGCGCCTGCGGGGCGGGGGCGAGGGCGTGGCGCTCACTGACCGGACCCGAGGAGGAGGACGCCGGAGGAGCGCCAAACAGAGCCAGCATGTCGGGCGAGGTGGCGGGGACGCCGAACAGGGCCAGAAGGTCGGTCGTCGACCGAGCGGGGCCGGCCGCCGCCGCCGCGCCCAGCCGCACAGTGCCCTCCACCGACTGCCCCGCACACAGACACACACACAGGGGAGCAGTGTTACTCGGGCCCACAGGTGGCCGGGGAGAGGCGGTGAGCCGCGTGAACCGAGCATGCCGCCAGCCACCGGCAGGCCGGTCGACGACCGGGCCCGGGAACCGGCCAGAGCCCGGCCGCTGACCTCGTCTCTAACGCTACTAAATCGACTCCGGTGGCATAGAGAATCCGGTGCTCAGGTGACTAGAAGCTAAGGAGATGCATTAGAAGAGGTGTTATAAAACAATGGGTCAATAAACAAATCGATAAACTTTCGAGTGCAGAGCCAAATACAACTTCGAGCTGAGTAATGCAAACAAGGGTGTGAATATAGCGATTCAATGCGAAACCAAAGCTCCTCAAATGAAAAAGACAGAGGGAGAGAAAAATGGCGCAAGCGATATTAAAATAGATGGATAGTGAACCAAACACAGCCGTATAGCCTACATAAAACAAACTGATCAGACAGCGTTAACATGCACAAAGTGTTCGGCAGCGGAAGACTGTGTTGTTAGGTGTAAGGCGACTACTGTGTTCTATGCATTCACCATGCAGGATAGGTGTCGTCAGGTGGTTGGTGGAGTGTCAGTTGGGATCTGAGAATCATTCGCTGGAGCTTGGATCAGGACATAGTATTGTATTGTATTATAGAACGATAATGATTACTTCAAACGTCGTGTCTGAAACATCACACAGAATGAGGTTGGTGATAAAAAGACCGCAAGCCTTTTGCCTTCGGGAATCTTTCGTTAATTAAATCCCGTGTATGTTTAGCCACGAAGGTCACCGTAATCGTTGAGCAGGTTTACGTTCTATTATTTCCTCTGGGTCACTAGTTGTCGGTGTGATCTTAGTGTGGGAGTTTCGGACTAAGAGCTAAGAGCTGTGAGCAGCTGTGGGGCTATATGGACCGGGACATGTGGACTGCGAGTTGTGAGCTGTGGACTATCAGCTGTGAGCAGCTGTGAACTGTCAGCTGTGAGCTGTGGGCAGTGGGGGCTATGGACCAGGAGATGTAGGCTGTGGACTGTGGGGTGGGATGTGGACTGTGGACTGGGAGCGTTGAGCTGTGGACTGTCAGCTGTGAGCAGCTGTGGACTGTCGGCTGTGAGCAGCTGTGGACTGTCAGCTGTGAGCAGCTGTGGACTGTCAGCTGTGAGCTGTGGACTGTCAGCTGTGAGCTGTGGACTGTCGGCTGTGAGCAGCTGTGGACTGTCGGCTGACCTGCTGCTGCTGGACGGGCTGCTGAGCGGGCGGGCTCTGTAGGAACATGCCGCCTTCCTGCGGCGACTGGCCCGGTCCGGAGCTCTGCGCGACTGACGGTCGGATGTAGATCGGGTTCTGGAACAGCGTCTGCGGGAGCTGGCTGAACTGCTGCATCTGACCGTACGCCTGCCGGGAGACGGAGAGAAGTGGAGCGGCGAGTCAGCGGCGAGTCAGCGGCGAGTCAGCGACACAGCTGACAGAGGACTCCGGCACTGGGAGGTCAGTCCCGACACGACCCAGCGACACAGCTGACAGAGACTTCCGGGACTGGGAG
Source organism: Semibalanus balanoides (assembly GCA_014673585.1). Lineage (NCBI taxonomy): Eukaryota > Metazoa > Arthropoda > Thecostraca > Balanomorpha > Balanidae > Semibalanus > Semibalanus balanoides. The sequence continues at coordinate 93,658 of VOPJ01004580.1, forward strand.
ACGACACAGCGACACAGCTGACAGAGGAACTCCGGACTGGGGAGACGGGACCCAAAGCGCATACATCAGCTGAACAGAGGGACTTCCGGACTGGGAGACGACCCAGCGACAGGCAGCTGACAGAGGACTCGCGGCATGGGTCAGTCGCGTCGACACGACCCAGCGACACAGCTGACAGAGGAACTGCCGTGCATACTGGGTAGGTCAGTCCGCGACACGACCCAGCGACACAGCTGACAGAGGACCTTCCCGGGACTGGGAGACCTGACTCCAGCGACACAGCTGAAGAGGACGTCCGGCCGCTGTGAGTCGTCCCGCAACACGACCTCTAGCGACACGCTGACAAGGAAGCTCCGGCACTGGGAGGTCAGTCCCGAACAACTCAGCCACGACTACACTGACAGTAGACTCCGCAACTGGAGTCAGACCCAGACACGACCACAGCGACAACAGCTGACCAGAGGACTCCGGCACTGGGGACAGCGACCCAGGCGACACAGCTAACAGAGGACTCCGGACTGGGAGACGAACCGCAGAAGACACAGCTGACAGAGACTGCCGGACTGGGAGACGACCCACGACACAGCTGACAAAGAGGACTCCGGACTGGAGACGACCCCAGACACAGCTGACAGAGACTCGGACTGGGAGACGACCCAGCGACACAGCTGACAGGGACTCCGCACTAGAAGTCAGTCCGACACACCCACGACACAGCTGACAGAGGACCCGGCAACTGGGGACACTAACATCGACCCAGCGCGACACGAGAAGTCGCGGCTACTGAGGGAAGCGCTGTTCACAGCGCAAGCAACCGAACACGACACGGCACGACACGGCACGACACGGCACACACGCACGGCAACGGCACGGCAACGGCACAACACGGCACGACACGAAAACAGCGACACGACACGTACACGACGACACGACAGCGACACGACATGACCTGGTGTAGCGCCACCATTATACAGAAGAGCGAGATAAAACTATGTTTTGGCTACACACGAATGACCACCCGCAAGAAATATTGAACGCAGATACCGGCAGAATGTGGCATTACAGTTTGGATTTATCATACAAGGAACAACATTCTGAGTTAGAAATACTCCAACATAAGCAATAAAGGGTCCGAAACATGATCAAAATCAACTGTTGACAGAAACAAGGTCCCAGACATGAACAGAAGACAGCTGAGGGGAGACACACAAACGGGGTCAGTGCAGGTCTTGTAGTTCGAACTTAACAATTACATTAGTTGAAGTGACATGCCGATCTGCCGTGCAGTAATGAAAGTAGCGACAGCTTGAGCGGCACGATATCATATCGAATGCAGCCTCTAGGCATAATCAGTGGTTATCACCAAGCCACCCCGCTCCCAATATGACATAGGGTCTTAAGACCCCAATGTCATATTATCACATCCACATAGCGTCTGCCTTGTGACCAGGGTAGAGATCTCGGAGTGGCCCACTATGGTGTCGCCATCCCTGCCATCCGGATTACCCCACCCACACACCACAGCGACACCGCTCAATGCCCGGCAGATATGCAGCCTGATAAGATAGCGCCACGAGTGTCGACATGCCATTCAGCATCCACGCCGGCTGGTCTCCTCAGTAGTAGTGGTAGTGGTGCTATCACCTCGCCATAGTGGGACCACACCTCACCCTACTCCAGATGGGAGGCACTGATACCGGGCTGATCGGAATCGGACCAACTATCGCCCGGACACGCTCCCTCCCGCGCCTGACTGCCCGCAAACGAAAATGTCAATTTCACTAGCTGTGTACGGGGCAATGCTGTTTGTAGTTAGCTATCCTTAGTCCCTCACATTCCATTGGTATATCGCTTATACTAGCCTTCAGTCATTTCCAAGTAAACCTGCAAAGTTCCATCATATTGAGGTAGGTCTCTTGAAATGATGTACACACCAACCTATCGTATTCACTCGTGAATCAAATTTGTAAATCTCATAACAGTTACGTAGGTATTCCGTCCGAGACTTCGCCTGTTACTAAGCTAGTCCCGTCCACATCAGCTGGTCCACGCCCCCATCGAGCCCATCCCTTGTCGACCCGCCCCCGCCCGCCGTTTCCTGTGCCTTGTGCTGGCGCCTGGCGCCTGGCGCCGTGTCGTGGCTGTCTGACCTGCAGTTGGTTGAAGATCTGTGACGAGTTGATCATGGGCATGTGGTGACTGCCGGCCTGGGACGTCACCACCTGGTGCTGGTGCACCCCGGAGCCGGCCACCGACACCAGCTGCTTCGGGCCCGGAGAGCCGGCCGCGTGCACCGGCACGCGCTGGCCCAGCGCCACCTGGTGCGCATGCGCGGACACACGTTCAGGGTCGGGTCGGTCGGGAGCGGGGCAGCGCGCGGAGACTACGTCACGACACGACACGACAGCAGGGTACAGGCAGACATGAGTGGAGAATGGAGAATGGCAGGTGTGGCCAATGCAACACCAACTTTTAAGTTGGTGTTTCACCAATTGGTTGGTGTGGCATCAGTTTCAACTAATTGGTTTCAACCAAAAACAATTGCAAAACTAAAACTAAAAGCAATAGGTTTCAACCAATTGGTGGTGTGGCGAGCCACAGCACCATTTTCATTTTTTTGTGATGCAAATGCTAATGCATCTTGTCAGCATCTTGTCAGGCAATGACAAAAAAAAACGCGAAAATAGCAATAGATGGCCACACCAACTTTCCAAACGCTTCTCCACTCATGCGGGCAGATGCAGGGCATGGGGCGCCGGGAAGGGGTTTATTTATACCCTGTCCAGTCTCAGTAACGATCAGCATTCAAAGCGAGCTCAGTCTGAGATTCACCGGACTGTTCGGCAGCAACTGAAGACTCTGAATAATCGAGCCCAAATGAGACGAAAGTTGATCAGCAAACAGTCACGGCATACTTATGTGGGTTATGCCCAGATTTGGTTCTCGATTGGCGCTGAGACATACATATGGCCGCAGGGCGGGGGTAAAGGGAAGGGGCTGAGATCCCGCAGCCCAGGGGAGGGGAGCTACAGGCCAACACTCAGCACAGCTAACAGTCAGTCGGCCATCCAGCCAGCTCTAAAACACCGACACACGGCAGGCCACATTAACACATACATTAATAGACACGCATACACACCGAGAGCCATGCGGGAGGGAGGCGTTAGCTAGAATGGTAGAACCATGTTTTAGCGGCCTGCCATGCTTCGTCAGACAAGTCAGTCAAAAACAGTGATACTTGCGTTAAAATTCAGGTTGGGCATCGTTCATACTTGGTTCTCCAACATATCTTCCGGATTTTGAATGTTTCCCAAATTTTGATATTGTGGAAACTGATTGAAAAATCTCACAAAATCAAAATTTACATATAAGTATACTCGTAAATCCAGAATATACCTACATTGGAGAACAAAGAATGGACGACGCCCAAAACAAATGTGAAAACAATATCTATAACTTTAACTGACTTATATCTGCCTAAGTATGACAGGTCGCCAACCGTGGTTCTACCATTCTAGACACGCATGCGCGGAGGGAGGCCGGGGCCGGACCGGGGTCAGTACTCAGTACCGCCCAGCCGACTACCACCCAGTGCCGGTGAGCCTCCGCCTGGGCACAGCCGCGACACACAGAGAGAGAAACAGAGCGATGATAGCGACAAATACGCAACACCAAGCGAGCCATACTGGCGGCGCAGCAGCAGCAGTCATACGCACCTTGCTCAGATCGTTGGGCTTGGAGTTGTTGGGCAGAATGTTGGCCTGCGACGAGAGCATGACCAGGGTGCCGCCGTTGGAGGTCGGGATGGTGGTGTAACCAGCTGCTGGGAAACCGCCTGAGGGCAGAGGTCACGCAGAGGTCAGCAACAGTGCCGCAGGGTAGAGGTCGGTACCACTGATCTATGTCAGAGGTCAGTAATACGGCTGCATGGGACTAAAACTCGGCTGCAAGGCAGTACTCGGAGCTCCGAGCTTCGAGCTCCCGCGTTTATGGCTTCCACTGGAGCCCAGAAGGCAGCGGTACTAGCCGCCCGCTATCGCCAGCACGGTGCCAGAAGCTCAGTCAGACAGCAGAGCGTGCGCGAACAGGGACTGCCACTTAGTAACACATAACACAATATCGGAGGGTAACAAAATCATCGCACAAAACAAATAACACAGGCAGATCGGAGAGAAGGCAGGAATTGAGGGGGTGCACCGAAGGAGTGGAGGGAGGGAAGATGGAGAGTGGAGGGAAGGGGTAAAAGATGGGATAGGGAAATAGGAGAAAGACGAGTGGAGGGAGAGAGAGGGAGAGGAAGGGAGGGAGGAGGAGCGGGAGAGGGAGTCCGGGAGGAAGCGGGAGGGAGCGGGAGGGAGCGGGGGAGCCGGAGAGAGAGGAGAGAGAAGAGAGAGAGAGGAGAGAGAGAGAGAGAGGAGAGAAGGAGAGAGAGAGAGAGAGAGGAGAGAGAGAGAGAGAAGAGAGAGAGAGAGAGAGAGAGAGAGAGAGAATAGAGGAGAGAGAAAGAGAGAGAGAAAGAGCGAGAGAGAGAGAGAGAGAGAGAGAGAGAAGAGAGAGAGAGAGAGAGAGATAGAGGAGAGAGAGAAGAGAGAGAAGAGAGAGAGAGAGAGAGATGAGAGAGAAGAGAGAGAGAGAGAAGAGAGAGAGAGAAAAGAGAGAGAGAGAGGAGAGAGAGAGGAGGGGGGGAAGGGGGGGGGAGGAGGGGGAGCGGGGAGGGTAGAGGGAGGAGGAAAAGGGGCAGCGAGGTAGAGGAAGAGAGGAGTGGAGGGAGGGAGGAGGGAGGGAGAGAGGGGAAGGAGTAGGGAGATAGGAGAAGGGGAGGAGGGATGAGGGAGGAGGGAGAGGAGAGAGGAGAATGAGGAGGAGAGGAGGATAGTGAGGATTAGGAGGGAGGGAGGAGGGAGGAGGGAGGAGGAGAGGATTGAGGGAGGAGGCGAGGGAGGGAGAGGGAGAGGGAGGAGTAGGGAGGTGAGATGGGAGGAGGGAGAGGAGAGGGAGTGGAGAGGGAGGGAGAGGAGGAGGGAGAGAGGGAGGGAGAGGGAGGGAGAGAGGTACGGGAGTGAGAGAGGGGGAGTTAGTGAGGACTACTGGTAAACTGATACCAGAGCAACATTTATACCAATATTTTTGAGTAAATGCATTCACTCATCAACGCGGCCAGAGCCGGATGTAAATAATGCTGTCTCCCTTAAAATGATGTGTTCAGAGAGCTTACTCGAAGCAGATATAACAATCCACATGTACAATTACTGCTCTGCTTAGGTACTCGAAAAAGCACTTTCGAGAGTTGATCGCGGTCATCGCAGTGCCTGCAGTGGACTGGTCACACCGTGGACTCCAGACCGGTACAACACGTGACCTGCCTCCTCTGCCAATCGTCTCTCCCACGGCTGCTCCAGGACCAGCTGGGGTAGGCAGACAAGCCAACAGCGTAATACGCCCCCCCCCTCCAGAACATCCGCCGACGACAGACAGCAGAACGGGGCGACAGGCAGGCGTGAAGGACGCACCGTATGACCCGTCCGCACGGAACTGACAGACAGAGTTCTCCGCGCGCCGCCCACTCGCCGCGTCAAGCAAGGTCACTGAGACGGGACGACCCAGGATACCGCCGCCGTCGCACGCGGTCGAGAGTGTACCCCGCGCTCGCCCGCAACGCAGTTCAGTGACAAGAGAACCTCGATCGCGATCACGGAGGTATTGACCGTCCCGGCCCTCGCTTCCCTCGCGGTCAGCAGTCTAAGTAGGTGCGAAATGCCCCGAGGCGTGCTGCGCGCCATCATCATTTCTATGTACTCACGGAGAGCAACTGAAGTCCTTCTCTCGATTCATCACTGGTCCGAGTGCCGATGTATGGGCCGCGAGACAAAGACGCGCAGGATGAGGCTTGAGTCAAAAAGTTGCCGCAGACGCCACGGTTTATCACAGGGGCACATAAACAGGACTGTTTAGCCGGCCCGAGGTGATTTTCACCTACAGCGGAGCCTAGCTGGAGTAGGACTCTGGAACTTGATACGCCCAGCTACAGGTATTACCGGTAGTGGGCAGATCACGTTCTGGATTACGGCCTAACAACAGCCTGTTTCTCGCGCCACGCTCAGAATCAGATAGCGTCGCGAGAACAGAGTATCATTCTGAGGGGTCACACAGCCGTCCATATCTGCTCCGCGATCTCGCGTCGGCACATTTAACGCGTATGGTGGGCGTCCCGGGGGCGTGTTACGCACTCCGAGGACTGCAACTGGCCCCCGGGGAGGAGACGAACGGCCTTCGGGACTGTCAGACAGTTTTCCGAGAGGGAACTATGCGGTGTGTTCTCTCTTCCGCACGTCGGAGACGGCTCCGTCGACACTTCGCTCCTTGGCGTGATCAGTTTAGAACGAGATCCGTTCCGACAACTGCGGCAAGACGGAGAGAGGAGAATACCGCCGCTAGTCATCCAGTCCTTTCATAAATGTGCCGTAGTAGGGCTCCGTTCACGGAGGCGGCAGGGCTACAGGGGGCGCGTTGTCCTCTCACCTAAAACTGATGATACGTCTTCATGTATTAGGATGTAGGGGAGAACCAAAAACCCGGCCCAAAGCCGGTACAGCCCACGACTTTGTGACCCAGTTAACCTTTGAGCCAGAGCACACAGCCGCTTTTCCACTGAGAATATCCAGCGACACGTCCTGGCCTTGCACCCAGAGTCGTCTTGGCCAATATGAGAGCAAGCGTTCTGACCAGTTGGGCGTGCAACATACATGAGGGAAAGATCACAATAAAGATTGGTTCATCACCTCCTGGCGCTTTGGCAGGCAGTAAACCTTACGTACTTTCGGGTTTTCAAGCCCGACGGACTGCACTTAAATACCACATTGACTCTGTCTGGCCTACCAACTTGGACACAAGCCGACTACGTCATAGCCTAATTATCGACGTTGAACTAACTTTGCACGAACAAAAGAGACCCATGTGCGACCTTCATTTACTTAGGCTTGGGGCACAAGGGTACAAGCTATTGCCAGTAGGAGTTGGCTCCGAACACGCCATACCATTCAGGTCACAATCTACGCTCACATGTGATGAATCTCTCAGACCCTGACGGGCGCGCGTTACCGGGCACTGCCGCACAACTCAAGATATATTGAGAAGTCCGCCGGCGAATTGCGATAGGGAAAGCCCACAGACTAGCGATCAAATTAAAGTCAACCTATAGCTCAGGATCAGGCCCACCAGCCATCCCACTAGTAGGCCTAGGAAGCGTATTTTCCGTACTGGACAAATTCACTATGCCATTCAACCAAGGTCCCAAATAAAGAAAACTTGACAAAAATCTCAACACTCATTCAATTAAAGTGTTTAGCTTGATGTATCTGCAGCGTTGAAGTCTGAGCACAAGGATCCTACATGATAGACACTACATTCCAAGGATGGAACCTGAGGCATACCATCTCAGAATTCTCACAAACTATTCGGGACACTCTCCCTTAATCAAAGGTGACTAGTCAATATTGACCTTGACACTCAGACCTCACACAAGAATAATTTAAGAACACTTCGAGAGAGGGTCCAGAAGTATCCTTCATGACCTATTGCACTTTAAGTCGAGTATGGTATCGCATCTCCTTATTCTCACTCGCACACTCCAAATTCGCTTGGATCTATGTTTAGGACTGGAGCCCTCCAGGGCGAACACGCCATCCGTGCGTGACTATCAGTAAGGAGATCGACGTCGCAGCCTTCAGGCTCAATCTCAGCTTCCTTCCACTCTTCTCTCGAGGCCCACCTCAGCTCACTCTAGGCTTCACTCCCAAGTCACCTAAGACTCCAAGCCTCCTCTATGCAGCTCTCTGCACAGAGCATTGCTCTCAGCTTTTGCCGCACTCTTCTCATCTCTCGTATCCAGCTCCTCTTTGCTCTCCTTCCATGCTCTCACTCCAAGTCCTCTCTACCTGAGCTCTCCGAAGCCTCTCTCAGCTCTGCTCAGGCCATTCTCCTCCAAGCTCTCTCAGCCTCATTCTCAAGGCATTCTTCAGACTCATTCTACATAGCTCTCCTTCAAGCTCCTTGTAGCTCAGCGCGTCTCTCACGCAAGGCTTGAGTTTCCAGTTCATGACGCGCTCCTGTTTTCTCCATCATCATAAACCTATTGCTTACTCTCAGCTCTGCTCACGAGCCATCAATACTCGCAGTTCTGCACATACTCAGCACTCCCTGCTACAGCTTCTCAGTGCCTCTCGTACAGCTCGCTACAGACGTCTCTCAGCTCTTTCAGGCTTTGTCTCTAGCTCTCACTCAGCTCTTCTTCAGCTCATCTCAGCTCACTCAGCTGCACTAGCTCAGCTCACTAGCTCAGCTCAACACTAGCTCACGCTACAACTAGCCCGATCCTCAGTCCCCACAGCTCAGGCATCCACTAGCACAGACTCACTAGCATCAGCTCACAAGCTCAGCCACTTAGCTCATTGCTCAACTAGCCTCAGCTCTATCTAAGCTACATGCGTTCACTAAAGCTCAGCTCTACTAGCTCAGTTTCATCAAGCTCAGCTCACATAGCTCAGCTCATCCTTAGCGTCCAAGTCTCATTAGCTTCAGCTCACAGCTAGCTACACATAGCTACAGCTCTACGACTAGCTTCAGCTCACTAAAGCTCAGCCACTGATAGTCACTGCCTGACCAGCCACCCGGTCACCAAGCAGGTACTGCCCATAAGTCACAGTAGAGATGGTCACCTCTAGCCGCGTCGCACGCTGTGGCGTCACTGGTTCCCCACGGCGACACACGGCGACATACGCAGCCGATCCCGGCGGCACTGTGCCGTCCTACGCGGGACCACAGCCGACTGTCGGCGCGGGGGGGAGGAGGCGGGGCAGAGTGGGCAGAGGGGGCAGAGGGGGCAGCTGTGGCCGACCGGACGCCGGAATCGGCTCAGCCTGGGGCAGCCGGCCGTGCAGCTCTTTCCGGTCAGCGACGAGGCACGGCACACTGTGCGGCTGGCATTGTATGTGTGGCACAGCGTCGGGGTGTGATGCAAAGTCGTCTACCGTACACCGGCGACACACCGCCACTGGTCCGTAAGGCTGCACCTCTGACCCGGTCAAACGCCGCACCTCTGACCATGCCAGTTTCCTCAGAAGGACCACGTGATGGCCTCTGTTATTCACCGCGCACCACACTTATGAGCGTTTCGTTCACGTGCTCTGTTCCGTCGAATGTGTTTCGATTCACCAGCACACTAGGCATCCGTTCTAGTTGCTTGTGCGTCAATGACTTGCACTGCCTTTTCCACTGTTACGGATACTGTGCAGCTTGGCACCCATCACAGCCCAAATGCAGAGCGCCGAGGGGAGAGGTTTGCGTGCTGAGGACTTAGGAACCTACGTGAGATGCACCGTCTGTCACCAGCGTGATTTCCTCCCGTCCATAAAAGCTTGTAGTCCCGGTGCGACAACCACATGCGAACCACGAGACTAGAACATTCGCCAGTGCCTCGAAGCCGCAGCGTCGATACAACCCCGATACCACAGCCAACCATAGCAGCCGACAGCCTAAACACGAGGCCCGGAACCTGCAGAACCCTTTACTCCGTCTATGTACATTAACCGCATAGTCCGAATCCTTACTGGCTCCGAGACCGCAGCTGATACCGAGCTGAACCACGCCAACCACAGGCCGAACCGCAGCTGTCCGCAGCCGAACCCAGCTGATCCGCAGCCGAAACCACAGCCGTTTGTATGAACACACGTAAGATATGTATGACAAAACTCGCTACACTATTACAGAAAGATTTGACTCAATGATGGAAGGTAACGACAGCACACGGTATCCATCGGAACCATCCGGACCCGCGGCCCTCCGGTCGCATGCGAACAATGAAGACATTTAGCTAGATGCCCTCCAGACGTTTAAGACTTCTTACCAAGTCTTGCTTCATCCTGTTCAGGCTTTACGTACTGATTATCCGTTCTACTCCGTCTGTTAGGCTTTGTTATCCTTTTGTTATGACTGAAGCAGCAGCAGACCATGTCATGGATCAGCACAATACACCACATGTTTGTCTAACTCGCGCGACTTTGTAGGCTTGAGCTCAGAGTGCATCAGAAAAACGTTATCTTCTTACTTCCGGTGACGGAGGGCGGGCATACACAGAAATGTCACGAGTGGCGTCGCCACACAATTTTGAGTGAGGATCACTAGGGGTTTGGGAGGTGGCAACTGGGCACTGGGCAGCTAGGTTAGGAGGCCAGCCACATAGAGCTGATGTTAAAATCCTGCCAATATGGGGGCGGACTCCGGCAGAAGCGATCCTGGGCCCGGCCCCAGGTGGCGACGACCCTGAATGCCACAAATCGCAATCTCGGTCTGCATTAGAGCTGCCACTTTTCAGCCGACGGGCGGTCCGTCCGGGCGTCCTCTGTCCCGCCTGGCGACCACAGCAGCTTGCCGCTCTAACGACCGGCTGCGCGCCTCCCGCCGCCACCCGTGACGTCACCAGACCGGTGCAGGTGTGACGTCACGATCACGTGGCCGGCGCCGGAACCAGTGGGCGTCGTGTCTGGCGGGCGGCGCGGCGGCGCCTCGTCGGCGGGTTTGATCAGCTGTGCCGGGAAACGGCGGAGAGACGAGACCGGACCGCACCGGCTCCACAGAGACGGATCCCACCGGTCTCCGGCACGCGGCGATATCACGTGTCGCGTGTCACGTGAGCTGCCCTCCCTGGGCCTGGACGTGTCGCCAGCTGACACTTGGCGGTGATTACGGGCCTGTTCCCGTGGCGCCTCTAAAGCCTCTGACCTCCTCTAAGTTGCTCTAACTGCAACTGCTCTGTGTTAAAGAATACGACTAGAGAAAGTGGGAGCAACTTGGAGGTTAGAGGTGCGACGGGAACGGGCCCTGCGTCAGGTGATGCTCGGAGACAGGCCCCGAGGCGGTCCGGGGACGAATGGAGGAATAACGGAGTCACGAGTCTCCTGACGTGGGGATCCACAGACAATGACAGATGTGCCGGCAATGGAATGTCGATAGGGTATCGCAAGATGATGGAGCATAGGTGAAACAACCAGCAACCAATAAACAAACTAAAGGATATTGTAAGTATAACTCTGGAGGAACGTTTTTTTTCACTCTTTGAAACGGAAAAAATATAGCAAATAGTATGCACAATTCAAAGCAAAGTAATGCAAAAATCATTATCGCCCCTACTCAATGTGATTCACCAGTCACAATGCGTCATTCATCTGTATATTCCGCCCTTACAGGCCCAACATGCCAACTCAAATGAGGTTTATCCAGGCCGTCAGATATACCTCAGATGGACTTTCCGGTACAGATTGCCGGCCAGCCCCAATATAATCGACTGGCTGGACCAGTCGCGAGTGTTGCGATACAGAGTGTTGGCCCATGTCAGAGCCGAACAGAGCGACACGCATGACCAGTGCTCCGCTCACCGACGACCTCGACACCGCCGCTAAACAGATGGTCGGTGACGTCACCTCGAGGTAAAAACCGCAAAGGTCACCATCGATCACACTCACGGGACGGTTACCTCGCTCTCTGCTCCAGCCGCCAGCCGCTCCGCCAGCACAAAAAAAATAAACGATTAACAAAAAAAAAATAAAAATACGGGAGCGTCAGCAAAATTTTCCGGCTGGAGTCTCGACACCTGGCCCCTGATGGATGTGTCGTCAGCACCCATAGCACGTCCCACGTCCACCCATAGAACGGCAGGGACGTTCTATGGGTGCTGACGTCACATCGATCAGGGCCCTGCTTCTTCGGGATGCACGCGCTACACGAGTATCTGACCTAAGTCGTGTTCTTACCGTCGATTCCCGCGGGGATTCCAGGGATTCGGTTGAAAGGTATTTTCTACCGATTACCGAAGCAAAGAGTTAACGGGAATATCGATGCATAAGTACATTGTCGAACTGCGGTAGAGTAGTGCAGTCCAAATGCCCGCTGGGAATTCCAGGGATTCTCGCAGCGGGAGCGTGCGGCCAGAACAGGGCCCTAGAGGCACCAGGATCTTACTCAACCTACCCTGACCTGACCCCGAGGCGACCCAGCCGGACTGGCTGACGCGACGCACACTTACCGGCGGAGGTGAGCATGTGCGGGATCTGAGACTGCGTCAGGGGCTTCCCGGCCGCGATCACCTGTCGGCAAGGTCACTCGATGTCAGACGAGGTCATAATAGGTCATATGACGTCAGACGAGGCCATGTGAGGTCAGACTAGGTCAGTGAAGAGGTCAGACGAGGCCAGACGAGGCCAGACGAGGCCAGACGAGGCCAGACGAGGTCATATGAGGTCAGATGAGGTCATACAACGTCAGGCGAGGTCAGACGAGGTCATGAGGTCAGAAGAAGTCAGACGAGGTCAAAGAAGAGGTCAGACGAGGCTAGACGAGGTCATATGAGGTCAGACGAGATCAGATGAGGTCAGATAAGGTCAGATAAGGTCAGATGAGGTGAGATGAGACCAGACAAGGTCATATGAGATCAGACGAGGTCATATGAGGTCAGATGAGACCAGATTGGGTCAGATGACGTCAGACGAGGTTAGACGGGTTTCGGCGAGGTTAAGAGGGGTTAAACATGGCGTTCAACGATAATACAATACAATGTCCAACGAGGCGAGGCGAGGCCAGGTCAGAGGTCAGAGGTCAGATGCGGTCTAACAGATGGAGCAAAACACAATCAGAACGCGTTCTAACTTCACTGAAAAATGCCACCCCGAGATCCGCCCGGGTTAACAGAGGAATCGGGGAAACAAAGGATTACTCCTCAGCACTGTTAACCAGAGACCAACATTCAAGTAGGTACGAGAGAAAGAGTAAACTGGAGTTAGCCAAGTTGTTAGCTAGGAACAGCGTACGACATGTCTGACAAGCCTCCAGCCACTTCGTGACCATGTGACACCTGTAGAAAGCGGTCGGGCCGGTTATCTCGGCTGTGTCGGCCACCACTACAACTCTCTCTCTATCTCTCTCTCCCTCTCTCGGCGACCGGAGCAGGCGCGGCGTGCCCGGCTGGACCCTGACCGGTCATGTCAGGTGAGGTCACCACACCACTCACCGTCGCCAATGTCACCGAAGTCACCAACGAATCCCAGCTCAGTCCGGCGCTTCACCCGTCACCGTCACCGTCACCGTCACCGTCACCGTCACCGTCACCGTCACCGTCGTAACCGTCCACCACCCAGTCACTGAGCTCAAAAAACAAAACTGCCGCGCGCGCGTCGGCTCGAGCTGAGCTGTCCCGGCCGGGTGACTCGCAATCGCTGGCTCACTGCCAGCCGACCATGAGCAGCCAGCCGCCGCCACGTCGCGTCGCCAAGGCTCAAAATGGCATCGACCAGCGTGGCGGGCGCGCCCTACCGGCCGGCGAGCCGCCCTTCAGCCTCGTCGCGAGGCCGCCATCCGGCCAAGTTCACCGGCGAATCGATGTCACTCCCAGAACTGGGGATAAACGCAGACACTCCCGGAACTGGGGATAAACGCAGACACCCCCGGAACTCGGGATTAACGCAGACACTCCCAGAACTCGGGATAAACGCAGACACTCCCAGAACTCGGGATAAACGCAGACACTCCCGGAACTCGGGATAAACGCAGACACTCCCAGAACTCGGGATAAACGCAGACACTCCCGGAAACCGGGATAAACGCAGATACTCCCGGAAACCGGGATAAACGCAGACACTCCCAGGAACTCGGGATAAACGCAGACACTCCCAGGAACTCAGGATAAACGCAGACACTCCCAGAAACTGTGCTGTGAATAACGCAGCCACTCCTCCGCGCAAAGCCGGAGCCTCAATGCAGGACGAGCGTGCGCCGGAAAACCCGGGATAAAACGCGGGAGTTCCAGCTCCCCGGAAACGCGGATAAAACGCAGACCAGCTCCCGTGAAAACCGGCCCAGAAACTCGGGATTAACCAACGCAGTCACTACCCGCGGAACACACGGTGGATAAAAACGCAGAACATTCCCGCGCAATACCGGTGCACACGATCGCCGGTCACGTGGCCCGCGAACTCGCGGATATAAACCAGACCACTACCGGAAACCGGTCGATAAACGCAGACACCTCCCGAAAACCAGGAGATAAACGCCAGACCACTCCTAGAACATTGTGGGAATAACAAGCAGACACTGTGCTTATACGGAACTCAGGTGTATAAGCTGTCAGGAAACACATCCTCATTACACCTCGGGATTAGAATCGCAGCGACATCTCACTCAGCGGGAAATCTCGGGGATAAGAGCGCATTGACACCTGCGCCAGAAACTTCGGGGGACTAACACGCAGTACACTCCTAAGAAACTACGTACGGCTCTGATAATACGCAGACACTTCCAGAACTTCGGAATAAACGCAGGACACTCCAGAACTCGGGATAAACGCAGACACTCCCGGACACTCGGGGATCACAACGCAGACACTCCCGGAACTCAGGGAAAAGCGTCCAGAGCAAATCCCGGACAACCTCCAGGGATACAACACGCAGACAAGCTTGCCGTGGAAACACCCACGGCCACAGACCGCCTCGCCTACACCACAAGACCAGGATCACTACGGTCTAACCCAGGATGCAGCAGTTTAAACCGGCATCCTCCACCAGAGAGATCCTATACACGGCTCACCAGACAGAGAATCATACGTGCTCCCAGATACGGAATACGGCACCCAGACAGGATCATACGGCTCCCAGATACGGGCATACGGCTCCCAGACAGCGTTAAACGGCACCCAGATAGGATTATACGGCACCCAGACAGGGGCATACCCATTACCCATACAGCACCCAGACAGGGTTAAACGGCACCCAGACAAGGTCATGCAGCACGCAACGTTTAATTAGAATATCTAGATTTGAGAGATATTCCTTGCCGTTTTCCAAGTGTTCCCGGTTCTCACGCCGTGAGGGTTATATAGAATATCGTAGCTTTAAGATGAGAATGACGGATTAATTATTAAAGAACGTAACACTTCGGTCGGTATTATCTTTTAAATTCCTCCTGAGAGGATAATATTGGAGCCATTCGCAAAGCAGCGGTGGAAGATGTTTGTATTTGCATTGATGAGTTCCTGCACATCTGGACATCTGACGGGTCTATCTGGAGCTGGCGTGTCACACCCGTCCGTTCAGCCGTGCCATGGGTGTCGTCCACCAGGTCACATCCTGAGCTGGCATGTCACACTGCCACACCCGTTCCTTCAGCCGTGCCAAAGTGACCACCGGCCCGACTCGCGCGCATACATGAATCCGGCTATCGCCCAATGAATTCAAACTGCACGGAGCACGTGTCGTGCATGTCTTACAAAGAGTTGCAGCGGTGCCGGCACAAGCTACCATAGCCGTTCAACGGTGGGGGGAAGCCCAACAGTTCACACTTGCGGGCAGTGCACCATCAAACAGCGGATAGGCGTCCATGGGCACAGAAGACCTTCATACACGGTGTGCGTAGGTCTGGGTGTGCGTGCCGTGTCTGGCACACCCAACGGGACCCGTTCGGTTCCGCTCCAACAACGCGGAACAATCGTTGAACCAATAATACAGCTGTATCCTGTACTTTCGGGTAAGATCCCAGAGCGGAAGCCCGGTTGTTCCGTTGGCGCTGGTGTGGAGTGACAAGATCGGCGGGTTAGCACAGCAGCATGACAATTGACAGCGTGGCACGCGGGACTGAGTCCGACTCGGATGATCCTCCGAATAGGGGACAGATGAATTCCATTGGGCATAAGGCAGGGTCATAGCGACTATATAGTAAAGTAATCTTGATAGCGGCGCCCTCCGAGCGCTACCAAGAATGTGAATCGATCGAAACAATGAATAATGAATTTCCTGTCCCCTGTCAGTGTATGTAGTTAGCAGGTAAGTATGCATCTAGCATGCATGACAAAAATAAATTATGCAAGACCGGATGATGACAAGTTTGTTGGACAAACAAGTCTCGAGGAATGCATAGTTCTATTGCAGGCTTCCACAGCGTCAACACAGCACGAGGAAATGCCGAGATGACCTCATAACAATGGCGTCACCCCACAAACAGACTCAAATCATAGGGTGAAAGAATGGGGCCGGTGACTCGGTCGGTGGAGCGTTAGGCTCGGAATCCAGAAGTTGCGGGTTCGAGGCTGGCCTCTAGTGAGGTCATTCGGCTCTAGCTGTTGGGTCAGCGCGAGAAACCCCGACAATAAATGACGACAGTCACATAGTCGCCAAGACCAAAAACGACCACCACCAACGGTAACAGAACAGCAGCAGCAAATATCGTCCTCTTATGCTCACCAAAGCAGCGCAAATACAAAAAACTATCATTAATTTCCATTTGTTATTAATAATATAAACACGGGTTTGCGATTATCTACACACACTTAGATAGATATGAGCGCCAAATTTCAGCGCAGTTCAGACATTTTCGTATTTGTAAAACAAACTGTACAGGTGTACAGTGTAGTACCTTAAAACCAAATGTAAACAATCCGATACTCAAAAAACCTCGGTGGAAAAACCTTCATCAATAGTCTGTTAGCTTAAAATCCCTTCGTAAAAGCTCCAAAAAACCCTTCATGTAACAAATATTTCCTTATGCCTATTATTGAGCTTAAAATCAGCATAATAAGACATGAAATGTTTTCCGACATTACAAATTTGGGGTATAATGCTAAGCAAAAAAATCACTAATTTTCCATAGTTGCACAAGGCTGCAATTAGTTGATTTCAGGTACGTAGTGGTGGCGGACTCGTCAAGCTCATTGGCTGGGAGAAAAACTGAACCTTTTTTGAACGATGATATTGGGCCACTGGGCGCGAACTTTAAAAAAACGGACTTCATTGGTGCTTATCAAATCCGGTTGTTCTTTAACATATCAAATTTTACTTTGAACGGACAGTGTCCCTTCAAAGTAAGTAAGTGACATCAAAGGGCGGGGTGGACCGAGTCAATGAAATTGGTTCACGAAAAGGCTTCCCCTTGGAAATATATCGGGTACCAGGAATTGCAGCGCAATCGGTTGGTGTGGTCAGGACCGGATGGTTTGGTCAGGATCGGATGGTGTTGTCAACACCTGCAAAGTAAGCTGTGCTTTGTGTGGGACCATCGTCTCCTAAACTGTATCCCATCAAAAGATTCAGACGAACTTCTAAAAAATGCTCACTACCAACAAATCTTACAGTAGTACCGTTCACAGCACGGCAGGGTCGTAGTCAGGGGGCCAACGGGGGCATCCCCACCCTCCCTGATGCAAAAAACAAATTTTACGCTAGAGTAGCATCATGGGACTTCTTTAACGACCCCCCCCCCCCCCCGGTGTTTACAACATATTGGCTGCAGGGGGCTGGGAATTTGATTAAACAATCGACGTGCCCCCCACCTTGATAAACATGCGGCTGGCTACCGTGGTGCCCACTGCACGAACGGCCAAGATACCCCGGTTACGGCGGGCAAGGTTGTCAGCTTTTCGGGCGTTGCAGCTGAAGATTCGAGCAATTCCTTCAGTACACACTGAGATGCGATGCGTGCCTAGAAGTTATGGCTACCCTTTGCGAGCGATTCTTTTCAATGTCGATACAGTGTTTATTTTGCGATTAAGAGTGAAACACGCTTCTCACTGTGCTGTCTGCACCAGTTTAAAGGCTCTACTACACAACAACGATTGTCCACCACATAACACCTGGTCGAACTATCTATACTTCCTTAGTAACCTCGCTCATGGTCAAATCTCTGTACATGAATAAATAAGAAATACGGGATAAGAGTGGCAGCTTTTTAGACCTGTATAGACGGTAGAGGACTGAATGGCTAGTTTGTCCTACCCATAATTCAGCCACATTAAACATGCTATACCGTGTGTTCCACTTGAACTTAAAAAAAAACCAAACGAGTCACTTGCGTTGCCGGAATTTGTTTCTTGTTACGTTGTCGTGAGCGGTTCACCATGTCCAGGTTTGGTTGGTGTTTAGGCGGGCATTAACAACGAAAGATGTGTCGCTCAACCACATCCTGCCCCAGTCACACATTCACAGGTGGCGCTGCGCCCTGTTGTCGGCTGCTATAGATGGCGCCCCAGTCAGCCTCACCTGGATTTGGCCGCCGAGGCCCTGCTGGTGCATCACGTTGCCCATGAGCACCCCCTGGTGCTGGTACAGCTGCTGCAGGTAGGCCGGGTTCATCTGCGGCTGGATCACCTGCACCTGTCGATAGATTGGGTACGGACGCGCGTCAGAGAGAGACGAGAAGGCACCGTAACAACACAAACTCACGCCGACACGGCGCCACCACCACGGGGACGGACACACAGCGCTGGGAAAAGTTACCATTCGGCCATTCTAACCGGTGACAAATCTATAGCCATCGGTGACGAACCTTAGTCGGAATAAAGTTTAGGTAGGTACCACAACTTTGCAAATGCTCACCATGTACACACACCAAAACTGCACCTGCATCCTAAAATAAAATACAAATATCAGCATTGATCATCACTAATTTTCTGGCTGATCGATACTCGCACCTCGATACAATCAATCCTGCAGCTTTACAATATCAGCGGTTCAAGTAGTTCGTTTGTTCACGTAACCACGGATTTATACAATAACCCGTGACGTAACAGAGCATGCGCAATATCAGCGATAATGAGCACAGTGCGCACTGCGCAGGCTGGCGGCTGGGAAATGTCACGTGAGCGTCACGCGCAGTTAAAGTACATTGGCGACAAAACGGCACTGTCGCCAATTGTATCCATTCGTGAATATTGTCTATGCAGAGGACATGACAGAGCCCGTCCAGCGTCGACTATTGCTGCCTCGGGCGATGGTGATTTGTTATTGAGTTGCCTTGGTGATTTGTTATTGAGTTGCCTTGGTGATTTGTTATTGAGTTGCCTTGGTGATTTGTTATCAAATTACCTTGGTGATTTGTGTGCGCCGTGCCGTGCGGTATATGTAGGTGAGTTGTTCCACCGCCGCTGTACTGCTGTACCGCTAAATATTCTTTAAAAAGTGTCATCTACCGTGTGAAAAGATGGGTTTAGGATAGGTTAACACACCTGCTCAGTGTACCTACCTTACCCAATGAATATGCGAAATTGTTGACTGCGGCACTGTGCACTGAATCCACCAGTGCACTGGTGGATTCAGAGGGGCGACGAAGGCCATGGGCCAAATCATGGAAATCGTGGCCAATTCATGGGTGTCGTTTTAAATGGGCTTGCCAGGGCCTAATATTAATTTCACGTTTTAGCATTAGGTCTATGGCGTTGCATGGTAAGAATGACATAACAATTTATAAAGTTAGCATTGGGGCCCTACCAATCATTTTCAGAAGCTGACGCCCCTCATGGCCTCCCCAAACGCGGAAGTGGTCCGGCCAAATAAGGTTTTTGCCTCTCCAAAACCTGCCACCAAAAGTACCAATCTAGGCAAAAATAAAGCAGGTGACGCGGGTTAAACGAGGGCGTCCACCCACACAGAGCACACACCCAGAAGACCCAGCCAGACCGACTTCTAGAGATTCCACATTGACCTCAAGAGGACCCGTTCTGGCTTGAAGACGACCAATTCTGCCTTCTGGTTTGCAGAGGCCCATTTTGGCATGTGAAAGGCATATTTTGCCCTAAACGGGTCCATTCTAGCCTACATTTAAATTCAATGTAAAAAGGGACCATCCAGGCTTGAAGGGGTCCACTAAAGCCTGAGGAGGCCACTAAGGCCTGAGGGGGCCACCAAGGCCTGGGGGCTCACTTTCTTTGCCAAGTGAACCCCTCCTTGACTGAATCCTGGATCACTTACTGCTCAGATTTAGGTCACTATATTGTGCAGGGTCTCTAAATGGTCGCTTAAAACGTCAGACAGACCCATGTAGAAGTCTCAGGGCTTCCGAGGGCCCCTCGGGCCTACCGACTCCCCTCAGGCCGACTGCCTTCTGTCGGCTTTAGACTTGTCGTGTCCCAGCCTCAGGCTGGCTGGTACACGTCGGGCCCTCTCGTCATTTGTACAGTTAAAAATAAAAAGGTGGACAAACTTATTGGGAGGGGGAGGCTCCTCTTACAAATTCATGGGGGATCATATGATTGTCCCCAACTTCTTGAGTGTGGGGGGGGCAGCTTCTCCTCCAGAACGTCAAAGAAGTTAGTTTGTAGGGTCAAGTCCCCAAAACTCCGAACAACTTTACCTAAACACTCGTCTCATTTCGTTTTCATATTACGCATTAATTTAAAGTTAATTAATAATTGGTACCTATTCATATATTAATAGGTATAATTACCATTAATGCGCCGTAGTTGGCGATGAACGAGCGAGCGCGAAGGAAATGTATCGTGAATTTCAACTCAATCGGGGAAGTAGTTTCTGAGATGCAAAAAAGGTGCGCACGTGCGCACGGGAAGACACCCATCCTTGACTTGTGTAAATGTGGCAGCTGAGAGGTCCCTAACCACTCACCAAATTTGAACACAATCGGCTCAGCCGTTCCTGAGATATATAATAGGGGTATGTACGTGCGCACGTGCAGAGCCACCTCACCCGTGACTTGTGGAAGGGCGGCGGCTGAGAGGTCCCTAACCACTCACCAAATTTGAACACAATCGGTTCAGCCGTTTCTGAGATATCGAAAAGGGGTGTGCACGTGCGCACGTGCAGAGGCACCGCATCCCTGACCTGTGGAAAAGCGGCGGCTGAAGGGTCCCTTAACACACACAAAATTGGAACACAATCGGTTAAGCCGTTCCTGAGATATAGAATAGGGCACGTGCAGACACCCCACCCCTGACTAGTGGAAAAGCAGTGGCTGAGGGGTCCCTAACCACACACCAAATTCAAGCACAATCAGCCCAGCCGTTGCGGAGTTTTTGCGATAAAACACCTTTTGACAACCCTCACGCGCCACGCGCAGTGGTAGTCACCAACATGAGTCGGCACTGGTAAAAAATAATAGGTTGGATGGGGATACTCAGCAAAGAAGCCCGCTTGTCAATCGGGCGTGCGGTTCCAAAGATATGAGCTTCTCAAAAGCGTCGCCACGGGTCGGGTCGGGTCGGGTCGGGTCGGGTCGGGTCGGGTCGGGTCGGGTCGGGTCGCTCATAATAATATTTTTCCCAAATACCACGTAAAGACGAGCGAGCGCTCGTAATAAGGTAGGTATAGGCATTAGGCAAGGGTGTCGCCACCTTCAAAAATTGGGGGGACGGAGGCACTTTGAATTCGATTCTTTCCAGCAACGCCCATAAGCATACCTAACGTTATAAAACAAAAAAATGGGGGACACGTGCCTCTGGGGGGGGACGCGTCCCCCGTCCCCCAACGCTTTAGACGCGACTTCCTACTACGTATAGATATAATTATCAATATAGGCGTATAATATTAATAGATTTATATAATATACCTATTCATATTAAATGTGAATAAATAGCACATTGATATTGCACTATAATATATTGCACTATTGATGCCATGAATAGGTGTCAGGTGATTGGTATAAAAATGAACTTTCCAAGTAGGAACAAGTGTCAATCTGCTTAGATTTAATTTACCTAAATCAGGAGATCTTGTAATTGTTTCAACACTGTTTTGAGGGAAATGTAAGACATTGCTATAATTATAATTGATAACCTTATCTCATAATGCCGAAAAATATTTTAAAAAACCAAAGTAAATTAATGAGAGCTTTCGGCTTGCGCCTTCGTCAGCCATAAAATGTATTTTTTTTCAGTGTAGCAAAAAACACACATTAAATATTCAAATATTCGGCACCTGCATTCGCACACATGGCACTTCCATGAGGGTGGTAAAAATCAAAACAGGCTGCACACACCAACAACAGTTGGTCGAGTCGGGGTTTAAAAATGACCTTTTAACAGAGCTATATACAAAATCGCATACAGAGCAGAGCTATATGCGTTTACAGAAGCTATATGCGTTTATTAGCTCTGTAAAAGGTCATTTTTAATACCCCGACTCGACCAACTGTTGTTGGTGTGTGCAGCCTGTTTCTGATTTTTACCACCCTCATGGAAAGTGCATGTGTGCCGAATTGCAGGTTGCCGAATATCTTGAAATATTTATGTGGTGTTTTTTTTGCTAACTGTAAGAAAAAAATACATTTATGGCTGACGAAGGCGCAAGCAGAAAGCTTCATTAATTTGACTTTGGTTTTTAAAAAATATTTTTCGGCATTATGAGGATAAGGTTATCAATTATAATTATAGCAATGTAAATCAGGAAATGTCCCAACTTTCAGCCGATTTTAGGCTTTTGGAGGGCATAACCTCTTGACCTCCTTGGGATCCGCCAGTGCGTTAAACGTCGCAGTCTCCCTTCATGGTCAGCGAGACGAAGCATCAAGCAGCACGAACAGTGAGGACACACCCGGCAGCTGTTCCTTTCGAGGAGCAAACGGGGTGGGGGTACCTAGATATTTACTGTTTTGTGAAATAAAGTCGTCATCGCATTATAGCCCTGCAACATCAACAAGGACAAGTTCTTCCGAAGGAACTAGCCCACTTCAATCTGAACGTCCATGTACAGACCTAGCCTTCGCTTTCTACAGCGGAACAGCAGGCGCTCCGCCACCTCCCGAAAGTTGGTGGGGGGACGGAGGCATTCCCAAGTCGATTATTGCCATGCAACGCCCATAAGCGTAATGCTAAAATCCGAAAATATTGGGGGACACGTCCCCCCCGGTCCCCCTGTGGCGGAGCCCATGCCGGGAACAGTCACATGACTCAGATTCCCAAATTATATTCAGCTCACCTGGCGGACAGATTACACAGCGTCAGTTGTATTATCTGCCACTAGATGGCAGGACGACACATAACGGCGCGGCAACGCGGCCGGCCATAGGACGGACCGGGCCGGTTTCGTCATTGAAAAATGGAGGGCTGGTGAGCTGTGGCCGGGTCGGCCGCACTGCTGCCACCTCCGGGGAGGCCAATTTGCAGCCGAGACAGTCGGCCGGCGCTCGTAAGCTTCAGCTGGGCTTCAAAACGACATCTGCTTCAGTGCTGAGAGCAGTAGCTAGTACCTACCTACCTACCTACCTATCACCGGTTTAAGAGAACGTTTCATCTTGAACATGCTGTAAGGCAGAGGTGGATCCAGGGGGTGGCCGCAGGGGCCGCGGTCCTTCCCCACCAGAAGGGCGCCGAGCGCCCCAAGGGCTGTCCATCGCCGGGCGCCGCCAGGCGCCCGGCGATGGACAGCCCGTGAGCACTCAGCGTCCCTATTCTGACTACAGGGCGCCCCTCAGACCATTTTGGCGCCCCTATCAGAATTACAGGGCGCCCCTTAGACCACCAAGCTGTAGGAAGGCGCCTCTAAATTAGCCTGCGCTACCCCCTCCTAAAAAATCACGGATCCACCCTTGCTGTAAGAACTGAGATGACAGTCTTGTGAAGCACATTCAAAAACGACCTGCCATAGTTTGTTTCATTACTCTTTATTCGTGGAATTGTCAACACCATTTTATGCGGAAATGTGACTAGGTATATGAAACCAGTTCATTTCCTTTTTTCCAACATGAATGTTAATGTCGTTATTTGTTTTATACAGATATACATGAAATTCCAAACTGCAAGTAAAATGGCAGCGTAGTTTAAGTGATCAGATAAAAGGGTCTTGTACGACTGAGATGGAAAACTGCCTGCTCCGACGAGAAGAATCGTCACGGGAGCTTCTGCAACGATCCGGAATTATATATAAACATGGATCTACACTCCACAGCTTCTCTCATCTCTTGCTTGGAAAAAACTATATATTGATAAATTAGGCCGAAATTTAGTCGGCTATGCAAACGACACAAAATTAAACCCAAATTGGAGGCAAGGTGGTAACAGAAGAAAGAAGAAACACAACATCCACCATCTTCGATATTGCAATATTTTGCTTGAGATCATTTGTTTAAATACTCAAATGTCTAATGTCTACTGAATTCGTCAAACAAGCTTAAATTTAAGTTAAACCTTAATTCGGTTACCGAAGTCAAATTACGCCTAATAAGCCTATACCTACCGGTGGCAATGACTGTCAATCGATCACAATGACCAGGGATAGCGAAGAAAATTATTAGCTTGAATTGCTTTATTTAAGTGCTGGTGTGAAACGTTGTCGGAAACGGCCCAATATTCCTTAACAACAACTCATTTATGCAATAGATGGCATATACCTACCAATTTCCTTAAATATTATGTTTTAACCCGCGCGGCGTAGGAGGGGGCAAATATTACCCCCCTCCCGTATTTCCACAATAACTTGAAAACGGTAACAGATAACGACGTCAAAGTTTCAGGTAACTACCTTATCCAGCCATTCAATTTGAAGGTCTTCCTAAAAAATCATCTAACAAGTTCAGAACATTTGGGAAGATATGACGTTTTGGATGACTCATGTGTCATGCCATTTTTGGTTTGAATAACGATAAACGTTTGATGCCATCTAGAAAACACAGCTTTAAAGCAAATCGCAAACGCAAAACTTGTATAAGAAAGGAAATTTAATTCGTCTACAAGATGGCAATTTCGGATTCCATTTTTGGGGGGTTTTTGACCCCAAAATCCAAAACTGATTTTTCAGAAATTTCCCCCAAAATTGGAAAAATTTTCCCGAAGGTATCTAAAAAAAATGGATATATATTATTGAGAACCAAGTTTTGTAATGAATACCCAGAACCAAATTTTCAAAGTAATAGCGTTCATTTTTCAGTGACTGATTGCTCTCCAAGCATTTAAGTAACGGTAATGACCGTATTTGTCAAAAAATAACGTTTTTTTGGGATTTTTGCCTCATAACAGATTTATTAAATTGTCATTTTTTGTATGAGGACAAAAACTAACTAGAGAAACATGCATGGTTTAATTTCAGATAAGTCAGTTTTCAGTTTGACCTTAGATTGACCTGATCTTGACCTTTTGACGGGGTCAAGTTTGTAAAAATGACTGTTTCTATCGATTATTACGTGCAAGTAACCCTAAAATGTGTCACAAGGCTTGCTTTGACCTTCTTCGTGGCAGTGACCTTTGTGACCTGACCTTGACCTTGATATTTGCATGCAATTTCACTTTATTTATTGCAATAGCATGTATCAACACCTTTTCGAGAGCTTTATGTGCCTTGACAGTCGTTAATCAAAGGATTTTTAATCGAAAGTATGAACCATTAACTCCAATTAACTCGAAAACTTTCCATATGACTCCTGATCGTACCCTTACATTGTACCTAAACTTAAAAATCGGGTATGCATGTCAATTGTTTCATTAAGAGCTTTCGATCGCCGACCTTGCCGCGTCTCGCTGCAGTTATTGGTTCGGAAGATAAGGAGGGGGGTAATATTTACCCCCCCCCTACGCCGGCCGCGTTCGGCTAGACCCCTACGCCGCGCGGGTTAAGTGATGATTGGGGTTTTAGGGCGTCGTAACAAGCTTGTCTTCAACGTCGTAACAAGCTTGTCTTCAACCATCTCAACTCAGGCGTATCTCACGATCGGACGGGCTATTCACGATTCCAAAAATACACCGTATAGGTACGCGACGAGGCAGGTGACGCAGCCTAACAGGTTCTGAAGTCACGTTTCGTCATAACCCGTTAGCGGCTAGTGGTGGTGATGGTGAGTTCGGCTGAAGGACGCCTCAGCTGTTCAGGCTATGGCAACCGTCGGGAGCTGAAGGACTCGATGATGATTGGGGGCTTAAGGGCGCCGCAACAAGAGCTGAAGGACTTCCGACAGGTGAACGTCGTCTGATAGGTACTCTTCACATAATCAGATCGCTAACATGTGTGCAGACCGTCCCAGGCGCGTTTCTCTGCCTGCCCTCCAGCGGTAATCGGGTTAGATGTGAGGATAAAAAGCGCATATTATCGCGGACACCAGTCGTGAGAAGCTATATCAGTCAATAAGTCCTGCTCGTGATCCAGCACAACTACCGCGAATCGCTGTTTTGCCATCACCTAGCAACACAAATCAGCCCCCACTGGTATACCAGTGGCATCTATAGATCAAGAACGGCGAAAAGGGTTGGTTTCCAGAGCCGAACCCCAAAAAAGTCGGACACAATTCGAAGAGCTCCACGGATTTCGCTCATAAGAATATAATTAAGTATAACTTTGCTAGGTTTAAATCACCTTGATTTCCCTAATAATAAAGAAATATGGTAATTTAGTCCGATTTCGGTCGTTTGCAGGAAATCGTCCTGGATCCGCCGCTGGCCCCGTCCTGGATCCGGCGCAGGAATCAAGTTATCGGTGTTCCACCGGCACCACAGCGGCGTCCACAGCGGCACAGCGGCACAGCGGCGTCCGAGCCCGACCACACTGAGGCACCCCGCAGCCCGCGACAGACGGCGGATCCCACCAGATTCCCGGCCACGACAGACGGCGGATCCCACCAGATTCCCGGCCCCGACAGACGGCGGATCCCACCAGATCCCAGCCCACGACAGACGGCGGATCCCACCAGATTCCCGGCCCCGACAGACGGCGGATCCCACCAGATTCCCGGCCCCGACAGACGGCGGATCCCACCAGATTCCCAGCCCCGACAGACGGCAGATCCCACCCAGATTCCCGGCCCCGACAGACGGCTCGGCGGCCATAAGCGGCACCCGGCGCGCCACCCGGCAGCTAACGCCCGGTCCATCTCCGACACGCTGCCATTCTGCGCCCGATCTCAGCTCCCCGGCAGACCAGGCGTTGCAACAGTGGCGTCGCGTTACACAGCACCCACACGCTGCCGGTTTACAAGTGAGCAGCGTACATTGCAGACGCGGGCGGAGGCGGCGGCGGCTGATGGGATCGCTGAGAGCGGACAGCGCCGGCGCGGCGGCGGCGCCGGGGCCTCTCCGAGCCAGCTATGGCCGGCTCCTGGCCAGCCGCCGAGACGGCTGAGCTGGGCTCCATTGGCGGCGGTCGCCCACTCCCATGGCGGCCCGCCACCGATGGCTGCCGCCGCCGCCGCCGCCGCCGCCGCTCCGGGGAGAGAGAGAGCTCGCGGAGAGAGCGGCGGCGCCGCCATCGCCCGGCGCCGCGTCCGCCCACCACGCGGGCGCCCCCGGGGACCGGCGGCCCGCAGCCGGCCGCTGTCTCGCCGCCGCTGATTGGTCGAGGCCGCCGGCCGGCCGGCCAACCAGCAAAACCGGCCGCGGCGCCGCATCGACCCGGCCCGGGCACGGCGCACCCAGTGTACGGTGGCGGCGACACCGCCCACCGCCAGCGGCCGGCGCCGCGGCGGAGGGAGGGAGGGAGCGATGAATGGCTGCGGAGGAGGCCGTTTATCGACCGGATCGGCCGGCGGGACGGCGGGCGGACCCACCGCGGACCCACCTGGCAGGCAGCGGGCGCACCCGACCCGACCCCGGCCCCCGCCGAGACGGTCAGCAGCGGCCCACAGGCCACACACACACACACACACACCAGCCAGCCAGCCAGTGTCGGCTTCCATAACGTCGCTGACAGTTGTCAAGGTCCTTCCTTCAGTCCAGACGCGTACCGGACGCCGGCCACGCTGCACCGACGACCACTTCCGTCGTCACTTAAGGCTCGGCGACCGAGCGTAAAAAACGCACCGAGCAAAAAACATCATGACAGTGCGCATTAGCACTAATCGGCGGGGGGACCAACTGCCACCCCGGTCTGGAGGGAGCCAATAGTCAGAGCAGAGGGTAGCTCCAGTCGTGCGAGGCGAACGCAGGCCACGGGAGCGAACACCAGTGACTGACACAGCAGGAACGCTGTGTCACCCCCTTCTCCACACCCACCCCTCCCAGGGTCACCCCGCGCCTGCTCCCCGAGGTCACTGTTAGGGGACGCGTCCCCCTCCCGCTTTCAACCCCCATGCCGAGATCACGAAACCTTCTTCCGAGGTCATCCTACTCCTATTCCCGAGGCCATCCTACCTCCTTCTCCTGAGGTCACCTCGCCAATGATCCCGAGGTCTCCCTAAGCCTCTCAAGGTCGTTGTCCCTGCTGTATTATGCATTGTGCATTCATGATTTGGCGACAGATCGCTCCTGGCTCCTCGATCAGTCCGGATCAACTGCTGGCGACGCCTGAGAATGGACTGGTCCATTATGACGCGTCATCAAACGCCGCCGTTACAGCGCCCTCGTCACGATATGTGACGTAGTGACGTCATGATCAAGGCAATATAAATATGACGTAAGGTCATGATGACGTAGTTAAGTGGCAGCGGACGCCGCCGTTACAGCGCCCTCGTCACGACGTGTGACGTAGTGACGTCATGATGACGTGGTTAAGTGGCAGCGGCGCCATCAAATGGCCATATAATGACGTCGAGAGGACGGCCAAGGAATGCTAAACCAGAATGACGCCACAACGTAACACAACTTCTCTGAGAACTCGTCGAGACTGACCACAAACGGGACAGGTTGGCGCGTCCGGTGGAGGGCAGGATGAGAGACTATCAATCATGGGCGTCCGAAGCGGGGGAGGGGACGGGGTTACGCGTCTCCCCAAACATTTATTTATTTTAACATTACACCTATGGGCGTTGTTAAAATCCGGTAAAATCCGTTGCATAACATATGGGCGTTGCATGGAAAGAATCGACTTAAAAATGCCTCCGTCCTCCCAAGTCCCAACTTTCGGAAGATGGCGCCGCCCTTGAAGAGGACCGTAACACGCTGTTGTCGGGAGCAGAAGCCGGTCATGGGAGCCCGATCCACACCGCCCATTGAGGCCGTGCGTGGTGGCCAGATGGAGCCTGATACGCCCATTGAGGCCATGCGTGGTGGCCAGATGGGAGCCTGATACCCAGTGCCCATATTCAGAGATGCACCAAACCAAGATGGTATCTGTACTGTTCCGGCCAGCCCGCGGTGGCGGATAGAGCTCCAGGCGACCCCCGAAGGCTCTGACGATGGCACCTACCAACTACCAGGAATGAAAGACGCAGCCCGCCCGGCCCAGCTAACGGTAACAGGTGATCCACTTGGGAGAGACGCTATTGACACCGCGGTGTCACTAGACTGTCCGACCTCTCCCGCAGAAATAGGCTCCATACGACGCTGAATTTCTGACACGAGGAGCTCTGCACGGCTTACACTCCCTTATCACTTTCCCTTACACTTGTATCTTCACACCAGTACCTAGAACTCGTGAAATTCGTGACCTTTCAGGTAAAAATGCCACTAAATTGTAGCAATGTCTACACTTAATTCTGATCAGTGTTTTATTGAGAACCAGAAGTCCCTCTCTCCCGGCGCCAGCCATCACGAATTACACCTGGCTTACAGTTAACGAACTACATGGAGGAGTGGAGAGTGGAGACGGAGAGGCAGACATATGGGAGACAGCAGAAGCACATGAGCGTGGGAACGTCGTGAACCGCGGTGGGGGTGGCAGCAACAGTGAAACTTTGACCTTCTTTCGAGAGAAACTCAAACCCATTGGCAAGGTCTCTGCATTTTTTAGCTCTTCTCGTCTTGACATAGCTTTCCCACTATACTTCCCTCATTTAACACAATTTAACATTTTAGAAGAGCGTCACACAGAGGAGCGTCACACAGAGGAGCGTCACACAGAGGAGCGTCACACAGAGGAGCGTCACACAGAGGTGCGTCACAAAGAGGAGCGTCACACAGAGGAGCGTCACACAGAGGAGCGTCACACAGAGGAGCGTCACACAGAGAAGCGTCACACAGAGGAGCGTCACACAGAGGAGCGTCACACAGAGGAGCGTCACACAGAGGAGCGTCAGCACAGAGGAGCGTCACACAGAGGTGCGTCACACAGAGGAGCGTACACAGAGGAGCGTCTCACACAGAGGGGTCACGGAGGAGGCGTCTACACAGAGGGAGCGTCACACAGGAGCGTCAAACAGGGAGCGTCACACAGAGGAGGTCCACACGAGGAGCATCAACACACGAGAGAGCCGTCACACAGAGGAGCGTCACACAGAAGGAGCGTCACACAGAGGAAGCGTCACACAGAGGAGCGTCACCACAGAGGACGTCCACACAGAGGAGCGTCACACAGAGAGCGTCACACAGAGGAGCGTCACCAGAGGAGCGTCACACAAGGAGCGTCCACACCAGAGGAGCGTACACAGAGGACGTCACCAGAGGTGCGTCACACAGAGGAGCGTCACACAGAGGAGCGTCACACAGAGGAGCGTCACACAGAGGAGCGACACACAGAGGAGCGTCACACAGAGGAGCGTCACACAGAGGTGCGTCACATAGAGGAGCGTCACACAGAGGAGCGTCACACAGAGGTGCGTCACACAGAGGAGCGTCACACAGAGGAGCGTCACACAGAGGAGCGTCACACAGAGGAGCGTCACACAGAGGAACGTCACACAGTTGGCGGCAGCGGAGCCGGCCAGCCGGGGTGCGGGGAGCGGCCCGTGTATTGATCATATCACAGCGGCCGGCGGTGGCGCGGGAGCCACCGGGAGGGGAGCAGGCCCAGCTCGAGCACCACGGCACTGCCAGTCAGACGGACCTGTTGCCGACAACAACAGGACCAGCTGGCTCACCGGCAGCCAGGCACCACGACCATACCAGGTGGTCTAACAAGACGTCCAACTACCTCAGATAGCTAAACGTCGGGAAACACACTGGCCAATCAGCGAACCAACAAGCTGTGTGATTTTTTTTGATTTTTTTTGGGGGGGCGCTAAAGCACATTGAGACTATCAAGCGCCCTGAACCTACAAGCTGGCCAACAAGGTAGATATAATGTGAGTTACCCATTCTGTCTTTCACAATGATAAAGAAACCGGTGAAACGAGGCTCGAACTGCAGACGAGTGGAACACAGGACCCGGTATGTCGAGCCCCACCCCCTGAGAGTATGATGGCATCTAAAGCGACAGAGACGAACCACGCCACCGGACGGCCCGCTCCACCGCCCAATGGTCTCGGCCTCTGTCTCCGTCTCTGCATTTGTCCCTGTCTCTCGTCTCTCGTCTCTCGTCTCTCGTCTCTCGTCTCTCGTCTCTCGTCTCTCGTCTCCCGTCTCCCGTCTCCCGTCTCCCGTCTCCCGTCTCTCGTCTCTCGTCTCCCGTCTCCCGTCTCCCGTCTCTCGTCTCCCGTCTCCCTCTATCCCTGACTCCGTTCCCAGATGTGACCGCCACCCCGCCGGCACCAAACGGGCGGCGGCGGCCATCCCCGGCCCCACCACCCGCTGCGAGCTGCTGAGAGCCGGCGAGGAACGTCTCCCTCTCTCACCGGCACGGCGGGGGGCCTCGAGTGACGGCGCCCGCAGGAAACTCCCGGAACCCCGGCACAGACCGACGGGGGGTAACTCCAGACTGCTCTAAGCACGTACGTATTCGCGACAAACTATGCAAATGGTGCTGCATATCGTTGCCAACACACATACCACACTTTACGAACTAGGTAATAGGCAGGAGGGTGCAGGGACGTAGGAACTCACGTCAAGTGTCTGTGTGTCATTGGGGGGGGGGGTGAGGGGGCAGTGAAATTTGATCTCTCTTGAGAGCAACCAACAATGTGGAAGATACGTTATTTGCAAATTTGGTTTTTTCGTCTTGGCAGAAAATTTTGCCATCAAAAACTTTGATTCACGAAGTACAAGAACAATATTTTAGCAACAAAAAAGGCAAAAGGTGAGGAGCCTAGTTCTGCGCCTATCGGGAGTGTGTTACCATGGAGGTGTTTTTTCCAGGGGTTTTTGGGTCATCCCACCGTCATCCGTCAGTGCAACGTCCGCTTGCCCCCCCCCCCCCGTTCACCCCCACCTGTCCTGCTCTGCCTGGCTATCCCCGACAATGCCCCACCTCGCCCTATGCTCCACTGGGCGTCACAACCAAAGAAGTGACAGTGCACTAAACCCCCAACCATCACCATAATCATCATGTGTCCTGTTCTGCCCTACTATGCCCCACTCTGTCCTGATCTGGTTCTCGTACCCCTTTCCCCACCCTTTGCCCCTTGCCACTTTCTCCTCCGCTCTGCTCGGCTCTGCCCAGTCTGCTCCAGTTTTCCCCACAGTCCCACTCCATCCCTCTCCCCTTTTCTGCCCCCCTCCCCCTCTGTTCGGCTCTGCCCCGTTGTCTCACCTCTCTCCCCCCGCTCTGCCTCACTCTGCCCCTCCCACACTCCCATCCCTCTCCCACTCCCTCCCGCTCTGCCTCGGTCCGCCACCCCTGAATGGCCGCCCGGTAGCGGCCGCAGCCTTTACGACGCCATTACCGGGCCATGAGAGAGCGGCGGCGCGTGAACAACGCGTCGGCTCATCATGAGCCGACCCCGCCCCGCGGCCGCCCCGGTCCCGGTCCCGGTCCCGGCGGACCGAGAGAGGACCGGAGAGGACCGAGAGAATGGACCGAGAGGATGGAGAGCCCTGGACGCAGCCAGCCGAGCGCGACCAAGAGCCGATCGAGATGGTCACACGCCACTCGTGTCGCGCGCCGCTGAAGCCGAGCGAGTGATCATCAGTGGAATGGAGCCGATGGCGCGCGCCAGGTGACGTCACGGGAAGAAGCTGTACCGTGACGTCACGGGCCGGCGTTGTAATGTGACCTCACGAGCAGGAGCTGTGCTGCGACGACGCACATACACACACGCATCGCACCGCACGCCAACAGAGGCGTGGAGAGCCAACAGAGGCCAACAGAGGCGGCGGCCCAGCGGGCGAGTATGGAGTAGGTAATAGCAGCGGGTATTCTGGAGAGCCAGCAGGCTGAAGCCGTGGTGGGTGACTGGCGGGCCACTGCGGCGCCAAGGTAAGGTACTGGTCGGGTCGGGTGCGTCGGCAGCTTTAGCTGGCCTGCCAGCCGGCTCCGCTGCCTTCACTGTCCGGCGAACGGACACCCCAGGTCGGCCCCCGCCGCCGCGGCCCGGCCCGGCCCGGTTCTCTGGTCATCAATCAGACTGCTCGGACCGCTGGGCTGCCAGTGCCGAGGTCCGCCTGGCCCCGCCGCCCTGCGCGTGCAGCCGACGTTGACGCCATTTTCTCGGACCGCGGTGCAGGCCAGCATTGCTCGTCCCGTGCGGAGAGTGCGGTCCAGGCGGACCCGGCTCTGCGGCAGCGATGGCAGACAAGGCAAGGCCCCGCGCCGGCACCGGCACCGACCGCCGCCAACGGCACAGGCGTTATCAAGCAGACGCGGCGAGACGGGAGACCGATCTGTCGGACCAGCCACAAGAGGACGGGACGGGACAGGTCAGGTCAGGTCACATCGGCACTCACCTGAGCAGGCATTGAAGACATTGAAGTCGCCACGCCCTGCTGGATCAGCTGCAACAGACAGACGGTGACGTCACGGGAGCCGAAATCAGCAACTCGTCGCAGAAACTGACCCTCCCCTCCCCCTCCCCTCTGAGCGGCGCCGCACCTTGTTACTAGGCACACCTGTTCCATTTCTGGTAGATCTCCACGCACGAGACGTCTGCCGCCGCTGCCGACCGGTTCGACTAGACACGCCAGCCAGCCAGCTCAGCCGGCGGCGGACACACGCAGCCGGCCTGCCGGAGCCCGCTGGACGGCGGAGGAACCGGGACCGGGACCGGTCGGCTGTGTGTCGCGCGGATTCCACGCCATCTCAAGTGACAGGCACATTAGTTAGGGCAGCCGGCCGCAGCCCGTCAGCCCGACCCGACCCGACCGGGATAGTAAAGCCGCCGCCCGCCACCGTCCGAATTTGGCTGCTGCGGGGGCCAGTGCGGCCGCTGATGACCGGCCCGGCCAGTCCAACGGTGGAGCACAGACTGCTATGCCGGCACTGCCGAGATGCCGGCACTCCTCTGCCGTCTCCCTGCCGCTCTGCTGCGACAGAAACCGACCGAGGCTGCTGAGTCTCGCCATGGCCGTGTGACCTGTGTGGCGTGCTACCCAGATATCGGTCGAGATCTGGGTAGCACAGATCACGATGAAGACTGATAGACATAGAACGCTATCTCACATAGAACGCTATGAGATCGCAGATCTCACATGGATAATATGATGATGATGATGATGATGCTGATTGGGGCTTTAGGGCGCCGCAACAAAGTAGTTATATGGCGCCCATATGGATAATATGAGATCATAGATCTCACGACTTCCATGGTCCATGAAAATATGAGATCACAGATCTCACATGCATGGATATTGGATAATGTGAGACCACCGATCTCACATGGATCGCTATGAGATCACATATCTCTCAAGGATAATATGAGATCACATCTCACATGGATCGATGAGATCACAGATCTCAAATGGATAATATGAGATAACATATCTCACATGGATAATGAGATCATAGATCTCACGACCCACATGGTCCATGGATAATATGAAATAACATATCTGACAGGGATAATATGAGATCGCATATTTCACATGGATAATTAAATCAAAGATCTCACATGGATCGCTATGAGATCACAGATATCCATGGAAAATACGAAATCACAGATCTCACATGGATAATATGAGAGCACAGATCTCACATGAATAATATGAGATCACAAATCTCACGACTCATATCTAACATGGATAATATGAGATCACGTATCTCACACGGATAAAATGAGATCACAGATCTCACATGGATACTATGCGAGCATTGATGTCACATGGATCGATATGAGATCACAGATCTTATGGAGTCCGAAGCTGGCTGCTTCTGCCAGTCATCTGCTGCCAATCATTATAAGACATTTGGCACCATATATCTGCCGACTGCCGTACAGTAGATTAGCACAAGAAAATCACTGTCTGGTCCAGACACCAGTCCACTGTTTGTTCCAGACACCAGTCCACTGTTTGTTCCAGACACCAGTCCACTATTTGGTCCAGAGACCAGTCCACTGTTTGGTCCAGACACCAGTCCACTGTTTGGTCCAGAGACCAGTCTGCCCTGTCTGCGGGCGACTGGGGCGTGTTTGATCATTGGCTGGTGACGACATAACGGCATGTAACGATCATTGAATGGCCAGCAATAAAAATCAGTCACAAAACAAAGATATGCCTGCATATTCTGTACTCGCATCAAACCATTGTAACAGACACAAATCCCTCTATGTTGGGAAACAATGCACATTGCAAAGTACTTTCAGCGTGATGAAACCCAGTGGTCACGGGTCATGGACGCGAACCGGGGGAACGGTTCGACATGTCCCCCAACTTTCCGCATTTAAACATTACGTTAAAAGTGAACTTTGAACGGCGTCGCCTCCCCTCCCGTCCCCCACACTTTGACGGCGCTAATGTCAGTGCTAGTCTGCCCAGCTGTGACATTCCCACCGGTTACTGGCAGTCGAGTCGGCCTTCCCGCCGCGCTGCTCCCTCGGCAGACTCTGTATCCATTAGCGGCTTACTGGGCCAGCACAGGACGGGCGTGTTTTCACACCTGTTTTTTTATACCTGCCATTGACGACGGGTGCTAATAGGCTTACCAGTCGGGGCTGTTCTTGCTGGCTGTACTGACCAGTCTGATCTGGATGCAGACAGGTCCAAGCCCGGGGAGCATGTGTCTGCTGGCTGTACCAACTACCTCACCAGTCTTGATCTGCGCCCACAGACAGGTCATAGGGACATGCTGTCTAGCTGGCTGTACTGACCAGTCTAATTTGCTTACAGTAGGTGCCAGTTGACAGATGCTGTTCTGTGCGATGATTTCTGTAGCATGACCAGTCTGATCTGACGGAGACAGAGTCAGGGTGACTGTAAGATCCGCTGGCTGTGCCGTACTGACCAATGTGCTTTGATTTTCACCGTCATTGAAGGTCTGGTGGAGTCTGTGACCTGCTGCGGCCATGTTCATATTGACCAGTCTGATCTCAGACAGGACAGAATCGTGGTTACTGTGTCTGCTGGCTGTATAGGTCTGACCAGTTACTGATCAACAGACAGGTCGGGACGTGGTGGATCCCTGCTAGGCTTTACATGTAGTCCTGACTCCAGGCTCCTGATCTGAGCGCCTGACATGAAGCGTTCGGGAAGACTGTGTCTGCTGGCAACTGTACTGTGTACCTTAGTTCTGATACGACAGAGCACCGGTGCGGACTGATGCTTGCTGGCGGTGTACCTACTCTTCAGCGCCAGATCTTGATACGGACAAGACAGGTTCGGACTTGTTGTCTGCATGGCCTGTACCTACTGACCAGTCTGATCTGACAGACAGGTCGGGACTGTGTCTGCTGGCTGTACTGACCAGTCTGATAGGACAGACAGGTCGGGACTGTGTCTGCTGGCTGTACTGACCAGTCTGATCAGACAGACAGGTCGGGACTGTGTCTGCTGGATCTGTGTACTGACCATGGTCTGAATTGACAGACAGGTCGGGACTGTGTCTGCTGGCTGTACCTACTGACCAGTCTGATCTGACAGACAGGTCGGGTCTGTGTCTGCTGGCTGTACCTACTGACCAGTCTGATCGGACAGACAGGTCGGGACTGTGTCTGCTGGCTGTACCTACTCACCAGTCTGATCGAACGGGCAGCAGCTGGCGTGATACACGGCCTGCAGCCGGGCCCGCCCTGCTGGCCCGCCCCGGCCACCCAGCCAGGCCGGGATAACGATGGACGGCGGAGTGGAGGGTCCTGTGATGACGGAATTAATTACCATCGCCCAGTGGCCTGAATGGGTTCCTTTTGATCACCAAGACTGCTGTATGGCAGTGTCCAGTGTTTCGAGACATCCGCAAAATTCGCATGTCAGAGCATTGCTGGCAGTCAAATATGGTGCCTGGATACTCCCCTGCCTTCAGCATTGGCTAACGCAACTTGTGTCTGGATACGTCCCTGCTCTATCGGCGCCTGGGTACGCCCCTGCGCTGTTGTTGCCTGGGTACGCCCCTGTGATGTTAGCGCCTGGGACCGCCCCTGTGCTGTTGACGCCTGGGTACACCCTGCGCTGTCGGCGCCTGGGTACACCCCGTGCTGTTGGTGCCTGGGTACGCCCCTGTGCTGTTGACGCCTGGGTACACCCTGTGCTGTTGACGCCTGGGTACGCCCCTACTCTGCTGACGCCTGGATACGCCCCTGCGCTGTTGATGCCTGGGTACGCCCCTGGCCTCTCTGCAGGCTACCATAGCTGGCGTCTGGGTTCACTGTGTACAACCCCGTCCTGTCGGTGTCTGTGTGCGCCTCTGCTCCTCTAGTGCCTGAGCACGCCTCTGCGCGCCAGCTCCCTCGATAAACATCTCCCTGGGCCGCGCTCGGCGGGCCCGCCGGACCTTCTCCCCAGCCGCCGTGGGAAACGCGCCTCTGACGCCGACGGGCGCAAGGCCGCCGCGCCCGTGCTCAGCGCCGGGAAATTGGCCCTTATCGGCGCGGTGCAGACGGCGGCCGGCCGGCACGAGGCTGTAATGACGGGATGCCACGCCACGGCCGGCAGGCGGCGGCACCCAGCAGCGGCGGCGGCAGAGGCGGCGCTGGTGCCAGGCACTCACTCGGCACTCAGCACTCTGAACTACGCTGCCTGCCACGGACTCGGGACTCTGAACTACGCGGCCTGCCACGGACTCGGGAATAGGAGCGGGCTGACGATGGTGACGGCGACCATGGCGCAGTGAGCCGGGCCGGGTGGGCCGGTACAGCGTTGGCCACAGCAGACAGACTCGTTGGACGGGGCGGGCTGCCGCCGTGAGCGGACAGACGGTGGATTACCGAGATCCGGCGACCGGGCGGCGGAGCGGTGACGTTCACCGTGTGACAGCGGCGGTGCGGTGACGTTCACCGTGTGACGGACACAATGCCCGGCCGGTGCAGGGAGCGACAATGGCGGCTCAGCTCGGCTGGCAGGGCGCTCCCTCCCCGCCGCCCCGCTCCCCACACGGCCGAGACAAAGCCGCCGCCGGCCCACGCCGAATAAGCCCAATTTCCGGGCCGGGCCCTGGGGCGATAACGCCAGGCGGCGCACCCGACGCCGTGCGGCTGGGATCGGGGTGCCGCGACGCTCCCCTCCCTGCACCACCGGCGGCGCCGCACCCCGCCGCGAGCTGGGGCCGGCTATTTAAATCCACTCCCCAGCGGCGGCGGCGGCGGCGGCGGCGGCGTCCATGCCGCCCAGTCCCACACGATGGCGGCACGGCGCTTGTTGCCAGGCGGGCACGCCATTTTTAATTGGCGACCGGCTGGCGGGCGGACGGCGGCCGCCTCCCCGCCCGGTGCTGCCGCCTACCGGCCGTGACCTTGACAAGCCAGCGCCGCCGCAACACAACATAGCGAGCGAGCGAGCGGCCGACCGATCGCCCGCCCGCCCGTCCGACCAACCGGCCGCGGCCAGCAGACCAGCCGAGAATAGCCTGTGCCGTGGCGGCGGCGGCCGCTGCGCCGCCGACCCGGCATAATTCACGTCGGCAGCGGCACACAAAGGCCCTCCTCCGAGCCAGCGCCGGCGGCGACCGAGGCACGCCGCACTCCCCTGCGAGCGGCGACCGCAGCGCGCCTGTCCGGCCCGCCGCCGCGATATCTCACTCGCGGCCGGCCGCCGCAGCAACAGTCGTTATCGGCCGGGGACATTACCGGCGCCGCCAATAAACACGACCCCGTGTCAGTCGGCCGATGGCGGCGAATTATCGGCCCGTAACCCGCCGCCCCCGCCGCCGCCGCAGTCGTTATCAGCGTCGTCGCCGCCGCCGCCCCATCACGCCTTTACGGTGCGGTCAGAGCTGCGGTATCGCCCCGCCGTCAACCCCTCTGGTCTGTCAGCTCGGGGCGCGCCGGTGCGTTCTGCGTTCGGGAGGCCGTGATGGACGCCAGGTGTGGGCCAGTCGGGTCGGGCAGGCCCGGCGGGACGGCAGACTCCGCCCCGGCTGGCCGGCCAAGGTCAGGCCAGGCGGGCGGCCGGCCGGCCGGCCGGCGGAGCGGCGGTGGCGGTTGAGGACGGTGGCAGCGGTTCGATCACGCAGCCATGGCGCCGCCGGCACGGACCAGGACAGAGCAGCACAACACTGGCAGGTGTCCGCGTGACGCTCCAGTGGAGGGGGGGGGGGAGAGACACACTTGGCCAGAGAGGGCAAGAACGCGACCATAAAAACGGGCCGATTCACAGGCAGGTGACAATGAACCAACCAAACCCGGCCAGTCGCGGTCATTGCCCGTGCAGCTCTCAAAGCATTCCGAACGGGAAATGAATGATACGATATTCGTAGTAATCTGCACTTGATAGTGATGGCTGCTTACGTGCGCACCGACAGCAGGAGATAATCTGACACCCAGGTGTAGCGAGCCTGCAGGTAAGGTATAATAGAGTATCACAGCGGCACCGGCCGGGGTTAGCATATCACCCAGCACCTGGTACTATACCGCTGTAAATAGCGCCTGAGCTTGGTGCTGCTGCCTGCCTCTTCTTCCCCGGCTAGGCCTGGTCTGTATCTGGCCTCCCCAGATCTGGTCTGGCCCAGGTCTGGTCTGTGTCAGTCTCTGCAGTGGCCCTGTCAGCACTCTGCACTTGCAGTGCTGTCTGAATTCCTGACTGAATTCCTGTCTGTATTCCTGCCTGAATTCCTGCCTGCAATGTTGTCAGCAGTGCTGTACGCATTCCTGTCTGCAGTGCTGTCTTGAGTCTGCAGTGTTGTCTGCAGTGTTGTCTGCAGTGCTGTCTGCTGTGCTGTCTGCTGTGCTGTCTGCAGTGCTGTCTGCAGTGCTGTCTGCAGTGTTGTCTGCAGTGCTGTCTGCAGTCGCGTCTGCAGTGGTCCTGCAGTGCTGTCTAACAGTGCTGTCCTGCAGTGCTGTCCTGCAGGCTGTCCGCAAGTGCTCCGCAGTGCTGTCTGCAGTGCCTTGTCTGCAGTACTGCGCAGTGCTGTCTGCAGGTGCTGTCTGCAGTGTGTCTGCAGTGGGCTGTCTGCAGTGCTGTCTGCCAGTGCTGTCTGCAGTGCTGTCTGCAGTGCTGTCTGAGTGGTTATCTGCAGTGCTGTCACGCAGTGGCTGTCTCAGGTGCGTCTGCAGTGGCTGTCCTGCAGTGCTGTCTCGTGCGTCGGCAGTGCTTCGCAGTGCTGCTGCAGTGGCTGTCTGCTACTGTCTTGCAGTGGGCTGTCTGCAGTGCTGTCTGCAGTGATGTCCTGCAAGTGTTTGGTCGCAGTGTTGTCCTGCAGTGCGTCTGCAGTGCTGTCCTGCAGTGCTGTCTGCAGTGCTGTCTGCAGTGCTGTCCTGCAGTGCTGTCCCTGCCGTTTCCGTAACGGAACGACAGGCGCCGGCCGGCACGCCGCCGTGGGCTACTCCCTCCCTCCCTCCCTCCCTCCCTCCCTGCCTCCCTCCATCCCTCCCCTTCTCTGTTCGGCCGCCCGCCCCGCCCCGTTCGAGACCCAATGGGCGCTGAGCATGCAAGTTCGGGGAACCGGGGGAGGGGGAGGAGGGGGGAGCAGGCAATTATGGAGGCCGGACGGCGCCACTGGATCGCCACGTAGTCACACCGACTATTGGGCTGCAAAGGCAGCCAATCAGCACATCAGACTGTGAATAGTACCTACCCCGGTGTTACACCGTCCTGGAAAATGTCCCATAACTTTCACTGGACTGCAGAATGTCCCATACCTTGCAGTGAGCTGCAGAATGTATCGGACCTTAACTGGACTGCAGAATGTCTCGGACCTTAAACTGGACTGCAGAACGTCTCGGACCTTAACTAGACTGCAGAATGTCTCGGACCTTAAACTGGACTGCATAATGTCTGGGACCTTACAATGGACTGCAGAGTGTTCCAGCCATCATAGTGGACTGCAGTATGTCCCAGCCATCATAGTGGACTGCAGTATGTCCCAGCCATCATAGTGGACTGCACAGTGCACACAGTCAGGCTGAATAAAATATGTCCCGAGCATCCCCGGTTACCGTCCTGCAGGCCGTGCAGACCGCCCCGGACAAAGGCGACACACCTCTGAACGAAAAATGGCCGGCACAAAGCTCTTCATCTGGCTGCAGGGGGGCCGGTCCGACAGACGGAGCACGCGTCTCGCCGTGCTGAGCTGACGGACCGGCGCCGCTCCGCTCGAAGCATGTCCGCTCGCTCGTCTGCAGACCAACACTGGCCACCGCCGGCGTCCATCGCACTCTATGGGCCTGTTCCCGTGGCGTCACTAACCTCCTCTAACCTCCTCTAACCTACTCTAACTTTATCAAAGTTGTTCAAACTGCTAGCCCAGAGCTTCTCGTTCGGTAAGCTCTGTGTTATTGGATGCGACTGGAGCGAGTTTGAGCAGCTTTGAGGAAGTTAGAGAAGGTTAGAGGTGCGACAGGAGGCGGAGCAGGCCCCATGCCGTACCAAAACACGCCACATGCCGCCGGACAAGCCAAACACTGGCAAGTTGCCGGCTAAATCCAACCGACCCGACCGTTTTGCCTTTATACGGCAGCCGGCTATGTCTGCTGGGCCGTACTATGACGTCACACCTTGTGACGTCACACCCCGTCCCGCCTTTAGACGGCTGTCGGGCTGTGTGCACCGAGCAGCACTATGACACCACAGTTCACACCCTGCGATGGCATGGTGGTGTTTTAAGGCGTTTTAGGGCGCTCCAACTTCTACGGTTATGAGTCTGTTCACGTGGCACCTCTAACTTGCTCCAGCTGCCTCTGACCTTTGCTCCAGCTGCCTCTGACCTCTAAGTTCATCCGGTCGTTCCCGTGGCTACTCTAAATGTTGCTAAAAAGTCCAAGCTCATCCAACTTCGCTCGAAACCTCCTCTTAACTCCTCAAACCTGCTCCCGAAATCGAGTTGGGACAGCCGCAGGAGGCTAGCCTAGTACATTTATGGCGCGGCTGATACATTTGTTAATGTTAACAGATACCCAGCCTTCAACGCTGGGGAGCGATCTGGCGCAGGGGCAGGATTCCTGTCTGCTGTGCCGATGACCCAGGGTCAAATCCCTGGGCGGGCCGCTGAAACAGTCGACCGGCCCCGTATAATATAACCCTCGGAACAGGGTGAGAGTTTCAATAAACCATGATCCCTGGAGGATACGGTGCTTGGTCCACAAACCAAACCAGCCTTCGACGCAAACAGCCTGCTCTAAACTCCTCCGATTGTTCCTGTGGCGCCTCCCACGGCGCTGCTGAGCTGCCCCAACTTGCTCTAAACTCCTGCCGGGAGGCGCCATTGGAACAGACCCCCTCTGTGGTGCCCATCTGCGTGATGACGTCACACAGCGGCACAGCTATCATCTCGGCCGCCAGGAGGAATTCCACCGGCAATCTACGCCAGCCGGCCATAATGAAAACAAAGCGGCCCGCCTGATTGATGACCGTGCGCGATAATAGGTTTACCTCCAGCGAGCCCCTCCAATCAGCGACCGGACCCACACCTCGGGCCGGCGCAGCCCTGCCCGGCTCGGCCGTATCTGATGACGCCCGGGGCGGGGCGGTCGGACCGACCTCTCCCTCTCCACCCGGCTCGTCTGTTGCCGGCACGCCGCGGGAGGCCGCCGCTGGGGTCAGGGGCGACGTGAACCGTACACCACCCCCTCGCCGGTCGGACATTACCCGTGATTTACTGATGGTGCGCGGCAGAGCCGGACCGGGCGGAGGAGGATCACCCACAGGGCAGCGGCCCGGGGAGGAACAGGTATACATATACCGGGAGGACGAACTGAGACGAAACACTACGGCTAGGAGGTGTGGGGACGGTGAAAGTCGGCTAGGAAAGCAGGGTGAGAGATTCGACAGGAAAGTCACCGTCCAAGTTCTCCTAGAGGCGAGAGACCATCACGGACAAAAAGATGCCCACATCGCCAACCACATATCACAAGGACACCAAACACTCCTTAGGAAAGAAAGGCTCAAAATTCGAATCTGATACTGCCCTTTTTCGGGCAGCCCAACAAAGTCTGCTCGTCCCTTGGTGACAACAACATTCCCCTGCGTGTATCTGTATAGTCTAACTCTCTACCGCCGAGAGAGCGTCCAAATTCCTTCACAACCTCTTCGAAATGCATATTACACAACATGTGGATGTGCAGCATTATATGGCAACGCCCAATGCCGTCGCCATCGGTCGCCATTGCTGGCCAGTGCGGTTTCTCTGCACAGGAGCCGCCGGCAGCTGTGGTCTGTGTACTGACCTGCGGCAGCGGCGAGGGCGCCACGCCCGGGTGCTGCTGCAGCGTCGGCTGCTGGTAGATGCTGGCCTGCTGCTGCGCGTGCTGCTGCGCCGGCTGAGGGGTGACAGACAGCGGCGCAGGCGCGATGGCCGCTGGCGCCTGCTGCATCGTCACCTCCACCTGCTGCACAGACACGGAGCGAGCAGCCAGGTCAGGGGAGGAGCACACAGGGAGGTCAGGGGAGGAGCACGCAGGGAGGTCAGGGGAGGAGCACGCGGGGAGGTCAGGAGAGGAGCACCTGCTGCACAGACACGGAGCGAGCAGCGAGGTCAGGGGAGGAGCACGCAGGGAGGTCAGGGGAGGAGCACGCAGGGAGGTCAGGGGAGGAGAGCACGCAGGACGGTCAGGGAGGAGCACGCGGGGAGTCGGAGAGGAACACTGCAGGGAGGTCAGGGAGAGGAAAACACGCAGGGAGGTCACCAGGAGGGAACACGCAGGGAGGTCAGGGGAGGGCACGCAGGGAGGTCAGGGCAGGAGCACGCAGTGGAGGTTCAGGGGAGGAACACACAGGAGGCAGGCGGGAGAACAGCGGGTGAGGTCAGGGGAGGGAACACGCAGGGAGGTCCAGGGAGGAACACCACAGGGAGGTTCAGTGGAGGAACATGCGGGGAGGTCAGGGGAGGGAACACGGCAGGGAGTCCAAGAGTCAGGGGAGGCAGAGCACGCAGGAAGGTCAGGGGAGGACACGCAGGGAGGTCAGGGGAGGATCACGCAGGAGGCTCAGGGGAGGAGCACGCAGGGAGGTCAGGAGAGGAAACCAGGGAGGTTCAGGAGAGGAACACGCAGGAGGTCAGGAGGAGCACGCAGGGAGGTCAGGGGAGGAACACGCAGGGAGGTTCAGGGGGGAGCACGCAGGCGAGGTCAGGGGAGGAGCACGCAGGAGGTTCAGGAGAGAACCACGCAGGGGGAGGTCAGGGGAGGAACACGCAGGAGGTCAGGGGAGGAAACACGCAGGGAGGTACCAGGGGAGGAACACGCAGGAGGTCAGGGGAGGAACACGCAGGGAGGTCAGGCAGAGGAAACACGCAGGGAGGTCAGCGGGAGGAAAACACGGAAGGGAGGTCAGGAGGGGGATCCCCACCCCCCCCCCCGGCCAGGGGGGGAGTTCCCAGGGGAGGAACACGCAGGGAGGTACGGGGAGGAGACACGCAGGAAGGTCAGGCGAGGAAACACGCAGGAGCGTTCAGGTGAGGAGCACGCAGGAGCGTCAAGGAGAGATCACGCAGGGAGGTCAGGGGGAGGAACACGCAGGGAGGTTCGGGAGGTGCTGTAAGGATCACACTGAGCAGGGAGGTCTGCGGGAGTGAGGGACTGAGAGCGGAATGGAGGGTTTATCAATAATTTAGTATCGGAGCACTGCACTGCTGCCACGTTCTTGTACTAAGGCGTCAGAAGCCCCTCGTGAAGTGAACAATGTCAATTACAGGGTGTGCAGTTTTCCGCATTTCTGTGCGCCGTTTATGCTAATGAACACATCCAGGCTTTTTAAAATGCTCTCCGCCAGAGGCCTAATGACGCCTAATTAATGGTGGGAGTCAAAGTCAATGATAACGATAACGACCTCAGAAATAACACAATTATGCTATCACACCGATTTGTTCGCCGACTATAAGCATTTATCTCCAGATCTACTGAATTCCTCTGACCGGGGTGGGAATTCAGATCCAGAGGACTCCGCTACACGGGGGGCGGGAATTCAGATCCAAAGAACTCCACTCCCCGAGGCGGAAATTCAGATTCACAGGACTCCACTGCCCGGGGGCGGGAATTCAGATATATAGGACTCCGCTGGCGGAGACGGGAATTCAGATCCCACAGGACTCCACTGTCCCGGGGGCGGGAGTGGCCGGCTCATTCGAGTGATGCACTTTCCGTGTAGGCCTAGGCGGCTCGGTGTCCGGGCTGATGCGCCCCTGGTGTGTCTGTGTGTGTGTGTGTGTCTGTCTGTCTGTCTGTCCTCACGCTGAGTGTGTTGGTGACGTCAGTTG
Source organism: Semibalanus balanoides (assembly GCA_014673585.1). NCBI lineage: Eukaryota > Metazoa > Arthropoda > Thecostraca > Balanomorpha > Balanidae > Semibalanus > Semibalanus balanoides. Next base: position 138,630 of record VOPJ01004580.1, read on the forward strand.
GTGACGTCAGTTGGTGACGTCAGTTGGTGACGTCAGTCGGCCAGTCCCGGTCTGCTGATAAGGTGACCAGCGGTCCAGCCGCCCCACACGCAGAGCCACCGCCCAGGTGACCAGCACAAATAGCTGAGTGTACTGGGGGAAGAGCTGCGTGCGCTCTTCCAGAGAGGTGTTCCCAGTGTGCATAGGGGCACTTCAGTGGATGTGCACCAGGAAATTCACCGTTCGGTATGCACTTTTGAACAACACCTCATGCATTACAGTCACAGTTCTACAGTCTTTGTTTGTTGATTGGGGTTTTAGGGCGCAACAACTGCTTGGTTATTTTGCGCCCATAACCAGAGTTCTACAGTCCATAAAGCGCAAAGTTCTTGCCCAGCGGCACAGACATGCCCCTTGCTGATCCACAGGTGACCGATACGTCCGTGTCGGGTGACCCGTGTCGCCACCGCCGCCACCCGGGCCAGGTGAGCCTCCCCGTCACCTCGTGTCACCGTGCCGTCACCCGTGACGTGTGCCCCGTCACGGCATCACACGCCAGGCTGTCACACATCAGCACAGCCCGGCCACCTGCGGCCACAGCCTGCCGCCGTGACGGCCAACCACAGAACAACAGTCATCAGAGGCCGCTGACAGAGCTGGCCGGCAGAGCTGCCCTCCCGCCGCACAGAGAGCTGGCCGGCAGAGCTGCCCTCCCGCCGCACAGAGAGCTGGCCGGCAGAGCTGCCCTCCCGCCGCACAGAGAGCTGGCAGGCAGAGCTGCCCTCCCGCCGCCCGGCCGCCGCACAGACACAGCCGGCCGGCAGAGCTGCCCTCCCGCAAGGCGCGAATAAAAAGCTAAAGTTACCGTGAGGGCACGCACGGCACTGGATTAACCGTGTGTGCGGCCGTCAGCGGCAATCGGGGGCGTTCAGCAAGGGGAGTCAGCAGGGGAAGTCAGCGGGGGAAATCAGCAGGGGGAGTCAGCGGGGGCAGTCAGCAGTAAGCGATCAGCGGTCGTCAGCGGGGGCGATCAGCGGTCGTCAGCGGGGGCGATCAGCGGGGTCCGAGCGTCAGTCAGACGCCATCAGCCGGGGGCAGCCGGTGGAGTCGGTCTGGTCAGACCGGCCGGCTGACCGCCTGGCGCCACTATAATCAGCCGCTATAATGGGCCGCGCGGCTGATAGGGACACAGCACGCAAGCCAGCCCCGCCGTCCCCTTCGCCGCCGCCGCCTCTGTCCGCTCGTCTGTCCGGTCCTCTGCCAGCCTACATCCAACTCCAGGAGAACCTGTCATACGCTATTGCACGGCTCGTCCTACTCCCTGCTCCGGCAGGGCGACTGGCTGCTCCCCCCCCCCCCCCCCCCCGGAGCGGACACGTTCCCCGGGAGCGGACACGTCCCCCGGGAGCGGACACGTCCCCTGGGGAGAGGACACGTCCCCCGGGGGCGGACACGTCCCCCGGGGGCGGACACGTCCCGGCAGGAGCGGCGTACGGCAGCGGCGGCGGCGGCTCTCGTTTCAGTGGCGGTCGATCCGATTGTGTTCCGGCGTGCTGAGGCTGAGGCGAGCGACCAGTGTGTGTGGCGGCGCTGGGTGCCGAGGGCTGGCTCATTTCGCGCGGATTGGCGCGTAAGCCGCCGGCGGAAAACTGGACAGGGGCTGCAGCAGGGAAAGGAGAGGGGACCGGTAGACGATAGCGAGGCAGGGGACGGGGATGGTGGGACCATTATATGTTAACTAGTTAAAAGGGGCAGAAGAGCTTCAGGATTTAGCAGATGAAAAAAAATGTTTTTCGCCATAAAAAATCTAGACAACATAGCACATCAGTAGACTGCACCTTACCTGACCACCCGACATAATTTCATTGCGAAAGAGACAACAATAGATATATATACAATAAATATATAAGATTATTAATACAGATAACAAAGAGATAGAACAACAACAAGAAAACAAAAAAAAAAAAGATAAAAGACATAACGAGCAACTAGGAACCGGCCTACAACACACACATGAAACAACAACCAAACCAAATATATAATAACAATAATACACACAACACACCCACTACTCGCAGCACAGACTAGCAGGTGACGGAACTCAGGAACACAAGACACAACCGGATCGAGAAAATTACATATGATATACAGAGGGAAGGACGCCCAGATAAAAATCGGAACAACCGACGTCGCTCTGCCGAAATATCCTCACCAACAGCACGTGCGGCTGAAACGGACCGGCCGCAGCCGCGTTTCAGCGGCCGACACAGGGCGGCATCCTACTGCGCGGGCGAAACACAGACGCGGTAGAGCTGCAGCTTTTCAGACAGGAGAACATGCGTGAATTTATGATGGCAAGCACTGCTTTTTATACGCGCAGGCCGACGTATTACGGTGAGACCCAAAGGCGAGGTTTATTAAATATGAATGCATCAAGGCGCCGAAGAACATCACAGTTGTGATGCAGCAACAAAACAACTGCAGCGGAGAGCGCACGACTCATCGACACCGATGTGACTTCGTTGACGTCACAGCCAAGTGACACTCGTGAAAGTGAAATACGAAGGCGAAAGGTGACTATCACGGAGAGGCGGATACGGGCCGGGGGGAGGGGGCGTGGGAGCCAACTGCAGGCCCTCTACAGCTGGCTGGCCCCCTGGGCTGGCCGGACGTCCAAAGGTCGGCAGACGGCACCATGGGACAGGGGGCCGTCTGCCCGCCAGCTGACACAGATAAACCCTGAGCCATTATCGTCACTCGTGCGTCACTATCGTCGCGCTTCCTGTCGGCCGGCGTGGAGGTCACGGTGGCGACGCAGACGGACACGAACTGACAACTCACACAGACGGGCACAGGCTGACAACTGGCACAGGCAAGGCTGGCCGTGAGTGTTGTCACTTGTCATACGTAGAAGAAGGTAAGTGCGAGCCAGCACAAAGAGACACATCGGTCACATTAGTGGCGGTAACGATGGATTGCAGTTGGCACAGGCACCATATGCACTCTGAATTTTGTAACTGAAAATATCGATCGTATGAAATTTAGCTATACAAATATGATACAACAATCGTACATTAAACAATACATAAACTGTGCAACATATGGGCACCAAATAACTGAATAGTTAAGGCCCTTAAAACCCAAATAATCATAACTGCAACATGTATGACCGGTAGGTTGGGGGCACGTCGGTCGGCGGCCCGGTCCTCCGCTCTCCCAACGCACAGCAGCTCGGCACGGCGCGGCGCGGCCGGGCCTGCCGCCGCCGCCCCGCGTCCGCCGGCCCGGCTGGCCCGCACATTCCGACTCCAATCTCCGGGCGGCCCGCCGCGTCCGGCGCCGCCGGCGGTCACGTGACTGGCCGATCAGCTGACGCGCCATCGATCCGCCGGGCCGGCCGGCGCCGAGCGGTTCAGTGGGAGCAGGCGGCCGCCGCAGCACAACACTCGGAGCGGCCGCCGCGCGCAGGGCCGCGGCGGGCAGTGCGAACTGCGAGTCCGTATACTATATGAACTGAGAACGGCAGACCGTTTGGGTAGGGACTAGGGACCCTAATTTTTGGCGAAAACTTTTGAAGGCACAACTGACAACGAAATTCACGCAATAGAAGTCGTTAATGTCAAACGAAAAATTAGAGCACTTACTAATTATGATTCATTGGTAAGTTATCTTAAAACTCGCATGAAGAATGCAATTGGTGGGTAGAGGCTATCGTGAAAAGGTGGAGCTATAGATAACCTACTCCGACGTCAGAGCATAGCTCCACCCCAGCTGACCTTGAACTGGCGCTGTCCGACCCGTGACGGGTCGGTTGCGAGTGGTGGGCGGAGTCGAGGGCGGCACTATAGAGCGACCAACATATATCTGAGCTCGAATTATCTTTAACATTACTAGTGCATGAAGAGTGCCCTAAATTTGCGTTTAGCAATAACCGGCCCAGCATCAAAAATAACAAAGTAGAGCCTGAAACGTCAATTGCGAGAAATTCGCTCATGTCAGTTGATGCCTTCAAAGGTGAAGCCGAAAACTAGGGTCCCAAGCGGTAATCCGTTCACAGAAGTCCCCTCCCGCCCTGCATTGCCTGTGAGGTGTTCCTTAGTATATGCTCATTGGCCATTGCCAGGGGCGTCATTTTCTGAAAATGATTGGGGGCCCCAATGCTTACTTTATAAATTAGCATTCCATTTTTACCATGTAACGCCATAGTCCTAATGTAAAAAATGAAATCATTGGGGACGGGGAGGGGCCCGGGTCCCCCAAAAGTATACAAATTGACACCGGTACCCATTGGCCAGTTGATAACTGTGTACAGTGCCTCAGGCTGTGGGCTTGTGATTAGTCACAGTCCTACTGTACACATGTTTCAAAGAACATCGCACGGGCTTTAATGAGCACCACAGTCCGATACACCCGTCACGGTGTATCGCGGTGAGGCAGACAACAAGCCGTCACGGCCGAGCAGTCAGCTGGCCGGATCTCCGACACGGCTCAGCCACCTGAGGCACGTGGCTCTGTCTCTGTCTCTGTATGGCCGTAACAGCCGGGTGGCAGGACGGTAGTCAATGCAGAGACCTCTGTCAGATCAGGTGAGGTCTGACCAACAGTCAGGTATGGGCAGGTCTGACCAACAGTCAGGTCTGGGCAGGTCTGACCAACTGTCAGGTTCTGGGCACGGTCTACACAGTCCCAGATCTGGCAGGTCTGGACAACATAGGTATGTGGAGGTCTGACCAAGCAGTCAGGGTTGCGGCAGGTCTGGACCAACAGCTCAGATATCTGGGCCAGGTATGAACCAACAGTCAAGTCTGGACAGGTCTTGACCACAGTCAGGCTATGGACAATGTTGACAACTGTCAGGTTGGGCAGGTCCTACAACAGTGCCAGTGTATGGGCAGGTCTGACCAAACGAGGTCAGAGTCTGGGCAAGTCTGACGACCTGGTCCAGTTGGGCAGGGTCTGACAAACTGTCAGGTCTGGGAAGGTCTGACAAACAGTCAGGTTGGCAGGACGAAATCTGCGGAGCTCATGTCCTGTCGGCAACACCACAGCGCCGCGCACGATCGGTATCGATCGCCGTTGAAACGGAGAGAGCCGCCGGCGCTTGCCTGTGCCAGGGCCGTCATGCCGCCCGGGACGTGCCCGCTCCCAGGGGACGCTGAGCCGCTCCGCCGGAGCCGGGAGCAGGGCGGAGCTGCTCTGTCAGCACCAGGGAGCAGGGCGGAGCAGGGCGGAGCCCAGGCACGGAGCCGCTCTGCCACATCTGATGGTGCATGCCTAATTAGGACGTGGCCTCGGCCGGTGCCGCACGACATCCTGGAGGAAAACACAACATAATCCACCGGATAAACAAAATCAGCAAGACCGGTTATAGAAAATACACCATGTCTGGGCTATGAGTGACCACAAGAACCGACGAGACAACCAGGCTATGGCAGAACTGGGGAAAACTCATGCGCAGTAAAAAGTATGGTTCAATATTGAATCATATTGAACATTATTCGCATAAATTGTGATTATGATAATTGGAGTTGAGGGAGCATAAATTATAGCCAATGTATCCGTAGTAGCCTGTGTCCATCTATACGCCCATCCATCAGACATACGAAGGACGGCTTGGCAGAGCCGCTGGGTTTGCAGGAGGCTAACAGCTGTTCAATGCATATCCAGTGACACATCCACTGCACATTTGCAACACAATCGCATGTAGACACGACCAGAAGACTGCAAATGCCAGAATTCAAGATAAATACACGTGTTCGGGGAAGTGCGAGTCGGCCAGCCGGCGGCCTGCCAAGGGAAGGCAGCAGATAGCATCGGCTGCGGCCGTCCTACCGCGCCGTGCTGGAGCCGGCTGACTGGTGGCCTCAGCCGCGAATCTGACGGCCGACACGGAGTCGGTGTCAGCTCCTCCCCCTGCCGTCACGGACACCCGCCGGGAATAGCTGCCGGCGGTGACACGAGGCGGCCAGCCGGGGAAGGGGTATAGTTATGCAGTACGGGGGCGTCGGGACGCTCGTCACACGGCAGTTGTGAGAGAGCTGGCAATTCGCCGGGTCCGCGGCGTGGTGCGGAGTGGACGCCATCTACGAACTAGGAGCATGCTGGAGCAATGTTATTTCCAAATAATTCCTTTCATCCGGTAGAACATTTTCAGCTATATGTGTTTATAAAGAGCATCACGCTGTTTTAGTCAAAAAGTGATAATTAGGAAAACGGCGGGAGCCAAGGTAATTTTACAGTGAACCTCGTCTCTATCCAGAATACCTCATGCCGATTGAGAATTAAGGGATTTAAAGGTCAACACCATCAATTCCGCACCTTCCATGCTGAGTGCGACTAAGTCCAGCAGATCGTACCGGGCGGGACAGTGCACCATTGCAATTTGCACATACATTTGCCCTCCGTAATGCTGCAATGCTGTCCCACGGGATGGCAGCACGTGGCACGTGCCATCCCTAGACCAGACGGCAGCACGTGGCCCGTGCCGTCCCTAGACCAGACGGCAGCACGTGGCTCGTGCCGTCCCTACACCAGACGGCCGGCTGCTGAGGGAACGCGGCTTCAGATCCAATTCAGATCTCCGCCTGGAGCGCCACAGACATTCAGCCTGCATTCAGCCAAGAGGCGCCAGGGGACCGCTCAGAAAAGCCCGGCCAGCAGACAAGGCGAGCTGCAGCTAGTTACAAAAACACCCGACGGCGCCACGTCAGGAGAAATGGCTTCTCTGAAGCTGGCAGAATTCGGCGGCTGCCTGATCCTCCTATGATGAGTTGCGGCGGANATACAGAGGGAGCTGAGCTGAGCTGTTATACAGAGGGAGCTGAGCTGCTATACAGAGGGAGCTGAGCTGCTATACACAGGGGGCTGAGCTGCTATACAGAGGGAGCTGAGCTGCTATACAGAAGGAGCTGAGCTGATATACACAGAAGGCGAAGCAGGGACAGGCAGGAACAAGGCCCGGACGCCGCCAGCCGCTGTGCTCTGTCACTCAGGACACCTAGGGGAGGAGATGTTCTGTCCCTCAGGGCACGTCCTAGGGGAGAAGCTGTCCTGTCCCTCATGGCACCTAGGGGAGGAGCAAACCCACCGACTGTCGGTGACAGCCGGGCGCTGCTACCTGACTGCTCAGCAGCAGCGGGGGCCCGCAGCACTCGGGTTGTGACCGACTGGGACACTGCCTGCCAGCCGAACTGGCCTGTCTGCAGGGCAGGAGAACTCACCCCGGGGTACTGCACAGCCTGCTGCTGCGGTGGCCCCATCAGCTGGTGTTGCTGCTGAGTCGCCAGCGTGATCGCCTGCTGGTGCTGCTGCTGCTGCGACACCTGCTGAGCTTGCTGCACCTGCTGATGTTGCTGTTGGGCCTGCTGGGCAGCCTGTTGTGCCTGCTTCTGGGCCTGGTGCGCCTGTTGTACCTGCTGCTGCTGTTGTTGATACTGCTGCTGCTGCTGCTGTTGCAGTTGTTGTTGCTGCTCCTGTTGTTGCTGTTGGTGCTGTTGCTGCTGCTGTTGCTGCTGTTGTTGCTGCTGCTGGTGCTGGTGTTGCAGCTGCTGCTGTTGCTGTAGTGGTGGCGGCGGCGGCAGCGGCTGATGGGTCGGCGTGCCAACCTGGCGGGCTGGCGAACCGTCCGGTTGTGGGGTTTGGCTCATACCGCGACGCCGGCGACTGAAAGATAGGACCAATCCAGTCAGAAACAGACCAACAGCAATCCAGTCAGAAACAGGCCAACAGCAATCCAGTCAGAAACAGACCAACAGCAATCTAGTCAGAAACAGACCAACAGCAATCCAGTCAGAAACAGACCAACAGCAATCCAGTCAGAAACAGTACCAACAGCAATCCGGTCAGAAACAGACAACAGCAATCCAGTCAGAAACAGGACCAAACAGCAGTCCAGTCAGAAATCAGACCAACAGCCAATTTCAGTCAGAAACAGACCAAACACACCAGTCAGAACAGACCCAACAGCAATCAGTCAGGAAACATGACCACAGCAGTCAGTCAGGAACAGGACCAACAGCAGTCCAGTTCAGAAACGACCAACAGCAGTTCCAGTCAGGAACAGACCAACAGCATCCCACAGACCAATTAATGAATGTTGTTGGGGTTCATCCAGCCTCGGATCCAGGATTTCGGTCAGGGGGGCGCCACATGCAAAAGGTTGCGCCCTCCGGATGCCCCCTACGGACGCGACATGGGAGCGACCCGGCTCAGGAGGGGGATAGCCCCCCCCCCCCCTAGATCCACGCCTGTCATCAGCAGGTATACACAATCCACGAAGTAGCAAAAGTATGTGGATGATATAGTCATAACATTACAAATACGACACCAACCCAAACCCTTACAGATGGAAAAATGCAACAGGTGTCAAACAATTTTTAACACAGAACAAGAACTAGGTAATCAATTGGTTACATCGAAACGTTTTTATATGATACACACTACACAGCCTAACAAACCGAATACAATAACGGTTAAATAATAATGAATTAATATTATATAAAACGATTGTACCGAGTATACTTATTGTAAAAACCGGATAAAATAAACATTCTGGTTTGATCTGGGCGACTTTGATTATTATGATCATGTAATAGTTAAGGCTAAAGGGCGCCTTAATTTCTTGGTTGTACGGCGCCCAGTCGGCGATCGCGGCAAATAAATAAATAACATAATAATTGTAGAAAACTTCGTTCAGGAAAAGCTGTCACACTTCCACAGCGATTTGGCAAGCGGCAAAGATGAAGCTATACCTACATGTACCTAAACCAGTCTTAAAAACACAGGCCACGCAATCCAAATGTTTCAAACGCAGGGTTTGGTTTTCTTGGTTGTTGATGATGATGTTTTCGTCCGCAATTCCCTCCCTGCTCAATTATTCCCAATTCCAGGCCCCCATGCCTTGCGTGGCGCGCAACCCGAGCCTGAACAAACAAGAGTCCTTTTGTGCACCTCTGACGGGACAAACACGTCTGGCAGACAGCACCATTTGTTCCCGTCCCACACAGCCAGACCGTCCGGAGGGACCGTCCCACACAGTCAAACCGGCCGGAGGGACCGTCCCACACAGCCAGACCGTCCGGAGGGACCGTCCCACACAGCCAGACCGTTCGGAGGGACCGTCCCACACAGCCAGACCGTTCGGAGGGACCGTCCCACACAGCCAGACCGGCCGGAGGGACCATCCCACACAGCCATCTCAGCCGGTGGGACCGTCCCACACAGCCAGACCGTCCCACACAGCCAGACCGTCCCACACAGCCAGACCGTCCCACACAGCCAGACCGTCCGGAGGGACCGTCCCACACAGCCATCTCAGCCGGTGGGACCGTCCCACACAGCCAGACCGGCCGGTGGGACTGGGAGCCTGCCGTCCCGCCGGCGTGTCCGGGCTGTCATTCGGCGCTGGCCGTCACGCCGCCGGCGTCCCTGGCCGCCATCCGGAGACGCGCCGCGCCGGCTGGCGTCCGGCCGTCACGCCGGACGAATGACGCGGCCGGCCGCGCCGCTGTCGTCCCGTTTTTGCGGCGCCGTCCCTCCTCTCCAATGGAGGCTGGCGGCGCCCCAGGCTCGCCGCCCGGCCCCGGCGACGGTCCGCGGCTCGCGGCAGGCCGGCGGCGCGTGTGTGCCGGCCACTATCGACAGCGGCCAAATCAGCGCGCGGCTGATAGGATGAGGCGCACCCGTTGCCATGGAGACCGGAGGGCGGCTACCGATCAATAGCGGCGGCGCGCACAGTGCGTACGGGACGGTCCCGGCGCTGACGGGGAAGTCACGCCTCCCGGCGGCGGCGGCTCCCGACTCCCCGGCGGCGGCGGCGGCAGCGTACAAAGAGACGCTGCGGAGAGAGAGAGGCCGGGCGACAACCCAGCCAGCCAGCCGCGCGGTGCGGCCAGTGACCCGGGTCACAGGCTCGCAGTCATTGGCAGTCCTGACACGGACTGTGCAGAGAGTGGCCAGAGATGTAGGGGTGTGGAAGGAAGTCAGGATGGATAGATGGAGATGTGTGGGAGGGAGCCAAAGGTGTGTGTGTGGAGGAGGGGAGCCAGAGGAGTCAGGGATGTGTGGTGTGGGGAAACTTTGATATTATCTCGAGAGAAATCAAACCCTCTATTTAACTTTATTTGCAGATTTGAGCTGTTCTCATCTTGTGAACCTTCCCTTTCGCTAGCAATTTATAATTGAGCAAAATAAAAAATAAAAATAAAAAATATCAAAAAGTGGGGGAAATAGACTCGATCCCCCGCCAATTCTTACACCTATGCTGATCGTGTAACACGAAAAGGAAAGCTTCAGCCATTGTTGACGATAAAATGAAAATTGCAAATAATTTGCCAACATAATTATAAATAAATAAAAATATTTGTAAACATAATTAGAAAAGAATAAAAACTAAAAGCCGCACGGGCAAAAGTCACACTCACCGGCAGCCCTGACATAACAGGAGTGGGTGGGGGGAGAAGGGAGGCATGTATCCCACAAGCTGCTCCGCTGTCACGAACTTTACGAACAGACGGGACACTCATATTCAGCATTACCTGTGTAATTTACACTCATCAGTCAAAAATAAACACACCGCATTGAGGGATGTGTAGGAGCACGAACAGGAAACGGAGCACTGCATTGCAACTGTCGGTTCAGTAGCACGTGGTCTCTGCTAAGCGGACCGTCCCTTCATTGGCAAGGCTGTCATGCGCTGTCTCTGACGGTGACCAGCAGTTAACCATCCCGTGTCGAGTAGGGTTGTATCGCTGTCTCGAGCATCACCGAGAGGTCAGTTGACCTACGCTGGACAGCAACAGGAGTGCAGCTGCGCCAGCTACACGCCATGCATGAAACGCTCTCATAATGATAATAATTATGACGACAGGGACGTACTTCAGGCTTTACCTATTGGTATGAGAAACGACAGTGCGGAGCGATATTCTCTGCTCTTGGCTGCGCGCCGTAACCGGCAATTTTCCGTCGTAAATGCCACTCTCGGATGCATCGCGCCCTCCGGTGTTACGGACCGCTAATTAGGTGGCGCCCGCCGGCTCGTCTGCGGCCTTCCACCCCGCCATGGCGCCACCACACGCCACAGGCGCTACCGCAGCAGTCCGGCGGAGGTGGCGGCTCACCCCCTGCCAGGTCATCCTCGGTCAGCTACTGGTCGAGGCAGATACTCGTTAGAGGTTACGGAGGGGGGCAACGAAGGCTGGAGAGGGCGGGGAGTGATAGCCATGGCGAGGGCCAAGGAATGTTGTGGGGGAGCCGGCTACATTAGGAGGATTCTTGTTCAGCATATGCATGCAACGTCTGAACTGAGGTTTAGTTGGAATCCGGAGAACTTTCATATCCAGATCCCACAGGTCTATTTTTCGTTTTAATCCCTGTAAAGATTTGGCAGTCAAGCGAGGAGGCACAGATGCTGTGTTGCTGCCATTCAGTAGACCTTAGCTAAATCTACCGGTTCCCGTTGACTTATTTGCGCAGGGTTAGGGAAATAATCTTATTCATAAATGTAACATTAATGTTAATTCAAATTGTTCGATTTTCATAAAAATGTTTTAAGCATTTCGATGAAAATCAAAGCTCATCACTACAGAAAATCATTGAAATGACACCGTCCATCAAATTGTATTCGTTACATTAATTTACTCTCCACTATGTGAATACGGTTCATTGTGACGCATTGACCTCGCCAAACGTGCCAATGTAGGTACCCTGAGCACAAGGCTCTGCCACGGGGGGGGACGAGGGGACGTGTCCCTCATTCTTGAGCCAGGGGAAATAACCCCTTCCCCTCCCTCCACCATTTTATCTGTTTTAGCTGACGAAAAACTATAAATCGTTGTTCAAGTTTTGATTCACCTCCCACACTCAACAGCTTTTTCGCTGACCCCCGCTCAACAGCCTTCGACTTGACTCTCCCCCACATTCAACAGCTTTTCGCTGACGCTCCACCATCCCCGCCCCTTATACCCGGCCAAAAACTTTCCGCTGACGGCGACCACTCGATCGTGATATGCTCTCGACCCCCCCCCCCCCATTTCAAAGACGTGGGGGAGCCCCTGCCGGAGCCTGCCTGCCGCAGCGTGGGAGAAGCACTGTCATTTCGCCTCTGCATGCACGTGGCCGTCGTGCACGTGAGAACCGTCCGGCACGGCGACACACGCCGGCGCCGCCGCACGTGCCCGGTGGAGCAGACCAGGCGAGCTTCCGGCGGGTCTGGGGCGGCTAATGGGGGGCCGGGGCACCCTGAGATCCGCTGGAGTGGTCCGCTGGACAGCAGGAGTGGTCCGCACCGCCGGAAGCCGGCCACCGCGTGGCAGCGGCAGTGGCAATGTCATGTGTCAGCCACGGACAGTGACAGCGCTAGTGTCAGAGTCGATGAAGTGCCAGTGTGTCAGTCACAGTCGGTATGTCAGCACTGGTGTTAAGAGTCGGTGGAAGTGTCAGCGCTGGTGTCAGATGCTGGTGTCCAGAGCTGGTCGTCAAGCTGGTGTCAGAGTCAGTGTCAGAGTCAGTGTCAGTGTCAAGAGGCCAGAGTCAGAGTTAGAATCAGTGTCAGTGTCAGTGGCAAAGGTAGTCCGATTTGTTATCAGGGTGTTACGGGAGCGTATGACGCCAAACTGCCGTTGAGAACTCTTCACCATGATCCCAGGTATAGTGGAACAACATTACCTATACTATATCGCTGTGTGCAACCAAACTCGAACTCAGCAGCGGCGAAGCCGATTTTCTCCAAACCGGCACCAATCGATTCAGAGCATGCAATTTCATCAGCCGTTCTGAAATTGGTGACCGTACTCCTAAGTCCTAGGTCACCATTATGACCTTGAAAATCCAATAACCCAAATACCCTATTAAGTAGCCCCAAACTCAAACTCAGCAAAGGTCATAATGGTGACCTAGGGTGAGGGTCACCAGTTTCAAAACCGCTGATGAAATAGTATGCTCTGAATCGATTGGTGCCGGTTTGGAGAAAATCGGCTCAACCATTGCTGAGTTTGAGTTTGGCTGCACACATGGTGGTGTAATAATAGCACGTTGTCCGGTATAGTGGCGAGCGGACGGCAGACCACACCTTACAGGCATGACAGGGGACCAGCCGGGGAAACTCACCAGTGTCAGTGTCAGTGTCAGTGTCGGTGTCAGTGTCAGCGTCACCAGCGGGTGACACTGACACCGACAAATAACACAATTTTAAAATAAAATGACAATCTTCTTCGGAGAAAACAGGAACAGAGAGCTATTCAGCAGGCACAAAAGCAAATGGAAACCATAACCAAAACTTATAATTCAAATAACAACTACATTTGGCTATATTCCCCAGTTCGGGCTAGACGCGTAATACTCTTGTGCAGTTATTGCCACTTTTTTACCTGGCATATCCGGGCCGGCAGCCTTTTTGGAGCCGTCTCGGCCGTATATAGCAGCCCCGGTGACTGACTGGGCCAGTGTTCCGACTCTGCAGAGCCGCGGCGACTGACTGGCCCAGTCAGACTGGGCCAGTGTTCTGACTCTGCAGGGCCACGGCGACTGACTGAGCCAGTGTTCCGACTCTGCAGAGCCGCGGCGACTGACTGGGCCAGTGTTCCGACTCTGCAGAGCCAGGGCGACTGACTGGGCCAGTGTTCCGACTCAGCAGGGTCGGGGCGACTGACTGGGCCAATGTTCCGACTCAGCAGGGCCGGGGCGACTGACTGGGCCAGTGTTCCGACTCAGCAGAGCCCGCGGCCGACTGAACTGGGTCAGTGTTCCGACTCCAGCAGGCCGGGGCGACTGACTTGGTCAGTGTTCCGCACTCTGCAGGCCAGGGCGACCTGACTGGGCCAGTGGTTCCGACTCTGCAACGCCAGGGCGACCATGACTGGGGCCAGTGTTCCGACTCTGCAGGGCGGGGCGAACTGACTGGCCAGTGGTTCCGACTCAGCAGGGCCGGGGCGACTGACTGGGTCAATGTTTCCGACTCTGCAGGGCCGGGGCGACTGACTGGGCCAGTGTTCCGACTCTGCAGGCAGTGTTCCGACTCCGACTCAGCAGGGCCAGGGCGACCTGACTGGGCCAGTGTTCCGACTCAGCAGGGCCGGAGGAGCTATACACTTGTCGGACTCCCCTACCCTAGTTATTAGTTAATCCTATCAATATACCCACATTCGAATGCAGAATGTCACATTTAAAAAGTACAGATGGGTTCCCTAAGACAATTTTTACGACTAATAAACTATTTTAATTTCAATAATTAATTTTCTCACCGCTTTCACCGTGCTCCCGTCGCTAACTTTGTTTACCGCAACAGCTTGTAACCAGGTTGGCAGCATCATGTTTTTTGTTATCCAGACGCCTTCTTGCACCATGTTTTTTTATTTCCAGACGCTTTTTTTACCACATGACGAATATTGTGCCGAATACAGCGTCCGCCAATTTTAATTTTTATCGAATCGGACTTACGCCATATATTATTTAGGTTCGTCTTGATCGGACTTTATGGTATATATTAATCTTAGGTTTCGTCTCGATCGGACCTTAATGGCTATATATTATCTTAGGTTTCGTCTCGATCGTACTTAATGGCTAAAATATATTATCTTAGTTTGTCTCGATCGGACTTAATGGCTAATATATTATCTTAGGTTTCGTCTCGATCGGACTTTATGGCTATATATTATCTAGGTTTCGTCCTCGATCGAACTTGATGGCTATATATTATCTTTAGGTTTCGTTCGAATCGTACTTAATGGCTATAATATACTATAGGTTTCGTCTCGATCGGACTTAATGGCTTTATATTATCTTAGGTTTCGTCTCGATGGACTTTATGGCTAATATTATTCTTTAGGGTTTCGCTCGATCGGACTTTATGGCTATATATTATCTTAGGTTTTCGTCCTCGATCGACTTAATGGTATATATTATCTTAAGGTTTCGTCCTCGATGCGACTTTATGCTATATATTATCTTAGGTTAGGTAGGTTAGGTTATGTTTATGTTATGTATGTTATGTTATGTTATGTTTTGGTTATGTTATTATGTACGGAAAGTGGCTCTAGAGTTATTTATTTTCTATAGATTATCGGAACCCCTATTAAAATCCCTAGATTTTTTCCTTCTGGAATTGGGTCGAGAAAAAAAAGAGATTTGACATAAAATCTCTAGAATGTCAATCTCTATTTGGTAGCAACTGGATAGTTGTTGACAGTTGACAGAGACCTTGACTGCAGAAGATGACGACCAAAAAATGGCGCTCGGCGTGGTTAAAAATAAACGGCGGTGATAAACTCTCCCCGGTTTAGAAATTGTAAGGTAAGAGTCCAGAATAGTGTCTAGAAACATGCAGAATGTCCAATAAATCAACTTAGTGTGAACAATAGTAAAGTTTTTTTGAAAACATCCTAAAACGCTAAGGGGAGTCCGAGTGTTTGACCGGGCCGAGGACCAACGTGTTTGCTGTTAGGGCACGCAAGCGCGGCGGGCCGCGCCGCAGCGGCAGTCCAGTCCAGCTAACGGTACCGCCGGCCGCCTGGGATGGCCCATGTCCCCATGACGAAGTGCATCCGATTTCGAAATCCGTCACCGTAATCCGATAAAGCCGATCGATCTGACCGCTCCATTGCCCAAGCTGAAGACGCGGAAACCGAGCCATGATTGGGGCTTATGGGCGCCGCGACCGCGATCGTTTGGTAAAAATATGCGTGACAAAGAGGGAGACCAAATTACTACTAGGTCTCTGTTAGCCTTGAACAGGTTAATATGAACAATTACCACTGATTAGATTGCCAGACTGTAGGTACTGGACGACATGTGCACAGGGCACACGCACGCCAGTGCACGCAACGAACGTGCACACGCAGCCACAGGCCGAAAATTATAAACGGGTTTGAGACACGTGGCACCTATGGGTATATCCGTTTAGCGCCTTACTGTAGTCCAATCGGCTAGAATTTGTATTTCATTTTAAATTGTAGGTAGATAGTGTAGAGCACTACGATAAATGAGTATTCTTCCTTGTCAGTTCACCATGTACTTTAATTCCAATTAGTTGAAATAAAGGAATAACAACACTTTCATATCGGTGAAAAAATGAAATTAACGACTTCTACTAAGACTCGAGACTTTGACAAATGTAAGCCCATGATACGATGACAGCAGTGATGGAACTTTATGAAATCGTTCGGGGGGCCCTAATGTTGATTAAATATATTTCAACTCCATCCTTACCATGCAACGCCATAGGCCTAATGTTAAAATTTGAAATAATTGGGGCTCGGGCCCTCCCACAGAGATATAAAGTTCCACCCCTGGATAACAGGAAAACGTTAAGTTGTTGTAAAAGTTTATTCTCTATGACAACTGCAATATAGTCGACTTAAAATTCCAGCACTTTACTTTGATGATGGTGTGATATATTTAGAGCAGTTTTCGCCCACTGGTTTCCCCGGCTAGTCTGTATAGATCTCGGTACATAGTCGGGTCTGGCAAGGCAGTGGGGTCTGGGAACACCGATACGTCTGGGAAAGGTGGCACATTCCACGGCTGACAGGTCAGTCAACGGTCTCCCCCGCCCGCTCTCCCTCCCCTCCCCAGCCGCCGTGGTTCAGTCGTGCCGCGGCATGTGAGCCGGGGGCCGCGGCGCCGTGCGTCGGACCCTGGCCCCGGCCCCGGCCCCCTGCCGCCGTCAGCCAGCCGACCCGGCCCGCAGCGATTACAGTGGACGTCCCGGAGCCGGCCGGCCCTCTGCACGCAGCCGATACGGGCCGGTTTCGCGTACCGAGCGGCGGCGGATCGACCTTGCTGACGTGGGCGGTACGGGCGAGAGTCCGTGTCTCCTCCACGGCTGGCAGCCGGGTAAATAAGCGTTTGGTTCATAAATAGCCAGGAAAACCTAGTGCTGGCTATAAATAAAGCAATGGAAGTGGAACGTAAGCAAGGCCAGCAGAGAAACACTGTCGCTAAGCGAACATTTTTAGAGAAGATATCACATCACAATGAAAATGTTTAACGTTTAACGGGACTGGCATGAAAGCTAAGATCGGAACCGTCACTGACTTGGCCCAAGACCACGACAAACTGGGCCAATACCAGTTTAGCATTTCAGCAAATCGATACCACTGTCGGTTAGGGTTGTGAACTCCCAGGCCAAGGCGCCGCTCCCCCCAGCGATGGCGGCGCCACGCGCTGGCGGCGTGCCAACGGACGTCGGCAGGGGAGGGTTTACCGCGTGGCGGCGCGGGACGCGATGAGCAAACACGGTCCACCGACCCAATATGGCGGCCTCAGCAACACCCCTGCTCGATCAACATGGACTGACCCAGCTCGACCGCGACCACGACCGCGACCACGCATGGCTTACCTGCCCTGTTCCCCGCTAATCCAAGAGTTAACGCCAGACCTCTGCAACAATATCGCATGAAGACGCACACAAGAAGCTCTCGCACACTCGCTTTCACTTCAGGACGCGCAACGCACAGCACACCGCCGCAAAACCGCGTCTCAGTCGACTCCCCGGGCCGGTGCGTCGCTGCGCAGGCGCAGGCGACGCCGCCGACCAGCGACCAATCACCGCGCGCGGCTCTAAATCCCTCCTGCGTCCGCCATTGGCCACGCGGCAGGCCGGCCGACCAATGAGCATGTCCGCGCGCCTCGCGACGGGGGGCTCTTTGTGTGCGGAGAGCCGCGTCCTCGGCGCGGGGCCGGGGAGCGGCCGCGCTCCAATGCAAAACAGGCCGGCGGCTGCGGGGACGCCGGCGACCCGCCTCGTTACGCCCGCCGACTGACGCCAAAAATGGTGATGGCTGACAGCCATGTTGTAATTAGCAGGCGGACTGATTGGCCCGAGTCAGGCTGCTGACGAAAAGCCACCGGTGAGGACCGGCGACGGTGGTCCGTGACTGTGGTTCCGTCGTGGTTCCGTCGTGGTTCCGTCCAGCCACACAAAGAGCAGCTTTCGCCCGTGACCGGACTAGGACAGCGGGCCGCTCCCTGCCCTGCAGCCGTGCACCGCCGTGCAGCGCCCTGCGAGGCCGGCTAATGGATATCGGAGAATTGTTAGGGAGAAAACAGGAGACGGGCAGGATGGTTACCCGGATATATGACATGACATAGATATTTATCATCAACCGGTCTAGCCTCATTAGGTAATTGGAAATGAATCAAAAGATAATCATATATTCATATTTTAAGTAAATTTGCGTATATGGCTTAGGTATGGCATACGTACCTATAAGTAGGTATAGGGGAGACATGGAACGGGGGACATGTCCCCTTACTTCAAAGTTGGGGGACAGAGTGTCTTTTGTCCCCCTCCCCCCAATTTTGAG